>JAUJYZ010001392.1:207500-250000 GCA_033675265.1 Actinostola sp. cb2023 | reverse complement strand
TTAGCTTCACTCGATATGGAGCGATCTTGGATTCTGTACTGATGGCAGATTGTGTTACACCATTAGTAGCCTCTTCATTCACGCTAGCCATGATGTTCAGCACCACTTTGCCATGCGAACTCTGTAAATTCGCCAATCCAAGTTCTCGATTGGTGAAATAATAGTGATAGCAACCTTTGATCTGTTTGGATGGAATAAAACATAAGTTAAAGCTGGTAAAAACCTACGCTCTTTTAACCTTGGAAGTTCTTTGTGAAAATGTCCAACTAATTTCTAATGAGTTTAGACCTTGAATTTGAAGACCGCGCGTTTCTTCAATTACGGTACTTTCAAATACCTTTTTGTTAATCGTAAATTTCCTTCTTCCTCCTTTGAGTTCAAACATGACCCTGAGATTTCCCGAGACAAACCGACCATCAGTGTACCTACAATAAACGATAATGACATTTACAACATTTCACTCACCCAAGCGGATTGATTGAGAAGATAAAACATACTCTCTGCGTTTTGCTGATTTGCACGTAACGTCATGTCGTCGGTGTACTATAAAAATGTAGGGATTGTTGGAGAAATTGATCTCCAGCAATTGCATGCACAAAGACTCAAAATTTCTTCTCCGATTCTTCCCCGATCTCTAAATACCTCAAGTATACTGGTGGTGGTAGGTGACCCCACCCAACCTTGCACATATGAAGCCAGTAACAACCTTGCTGTCTATATGAGTCTAACAAAAGAACAACTCTAGCTAACCTTGCACATATGGAGCCAGTAACAACCTTGCTGTCTATATGGTGGTAGGCGGGGACCCCACCCGTTTACAGTCTAACAAAAGAACAACTATAGCTAACCTTGCACATATGGAGCCAGTAACAACCTTGCTGTCTACAGCAATGAATGGAGGTGGTGGTAGGGGATCCCACCCGTTTACAGTCTAACAAAAGAACAACTCTAGCTAACCTTGCACATATGTTGCCAGTAACAACCTTGCTGTCTATATGGTGGTAGGCGGGGACCCCACCCGTTTACAGTCTAACAAAAGAACACCTCTAGCTAACCTTGCACATATGGTGCCAGTAACAACCTTGCTGTCTACAGCAATGAATGGAGGTGGTGGTAGGTGACCCCACCCGTTTACAGTCTAACAAAAGAACACCTCTAGCTAACCTTGCACATATGGTGCCAGTAACAACCTTGCTGTCTACAGCAATGAATGGAGGTGGTGGTAGGTGACCCCACCCGTTTACAGTCTAACAAAAGAACACCTCTAGCTAACCTTGCACATATGGTGCCAGTAACAACCTTGCTGTCTACAGCAATGAATGGAGGTGGTGGTAGGTGACCCCACCCGTTTACAGTCTAACAAAAGAACAACTCTAGCTAACCTTGCACATATGGTGCCAGTAACAACCTTGCTGTCTACAGCAATGAATGGAGGTGGTGGTAGGTGACCCCACCCGTTTACAGTCTAACAAAAGAACACCTCTAGCTAACCTTGCACATATGGTGCCAGTAACAACCTTGCTGTCTACAGCAATGAATGGAGGTGGTGGTAGGTGACCCCACCCGTTTACAGTCTAACAAAAGAACACCTCTAGCTAACCTTGCACATATGGTGCCAGTAACAACCTTGCTGTCTACAGCAATGAATGGAGGTGGTGGTAGGTGACCCCACCCGTTTACAGTCTAACAAAAGAACAACTCTAGCTAACCTTGCACATATGGTGCCAGTAACAACCTTGCTGTCTACAGCAATGAATGGAGGTGGTTCAATGATGACTTCAAACTTTGGAAGAACTGTGCGAGAGAAAAATGAATGAAAGTAAGTCACCAAAGTAGCCGCCATTACTTTGGTGACTACAGTATTGTGTTTTTGTTCATGCAGATCTTACCATATTTTGCGATTGTAATTGTCTTTTCAACTATTTTGTACTGAAACAGAATTATATTATCATTAGAAAATCTTACGCATTGATAAAGAGTTGTTGTCGTGTGAGTGGGAAGTAGTATGGTACGGTTCGTGCGGTAACGGTGTCGTGCGGTGACCGTGGCGTGTCCAGGTATTCTGATTGGTTGAGCAATGATTTTGCGCGCTGTGATTGGTTGAATAGTTTCCTTCAATTACGTACCGTGAGTCCGTGACCGCGTAAGGTCCCCGTGTCGCAGGTTTCCCACTCATATATACGAAAATTGATATATTTTTTTATATTTTAAAACAGCTTTATTGGCCTTCAATTAACTACAGAAAGAAATTACAATACTAATGAAAAATGACTATCGCCTTTCGTTCAACCATTATTATTATTATTGTTCTTTACCATTAAGGCCTTGTTACACGGTGAAACTTTTTCGTGAAACTGTTTCGTGAAACGGTGCGAGACAGGTTTCACCAAGAGTTTCACCGTGTAACATGGTCGTTTTCAGGAAACTTTTTCGGATTTGCGTTGCGAGACAGTTTCATGAAAAGTAGAACGAATTCGTGAAACTCGAAGCAAAAACGTTTCAACAAGGCCTTTTTCGTGAAACATTTTCGTGAAACAGTGCGAGACAGTTTCACCGTGTGACACGTTTGCTGATCGTTGTGAAATTCTGTTCACCAGCCTCCCTCGATATAATTATTTCTAGTGCCATGCGCTTTATCGAAACCGGTCAGGCCACAGGCAGCCCAAGCTGTGATCTTGTGAATAATTGTAGAGAATGTATGTAGAATTACAAAATAACGTACAATGGCACTTACGTTGTCAATAAAGGACTGAAAATTCACCACAGTGTTGATAATTTACTGTTCTATTGCCCTGATGTGTTAGTTAGTTGGCCTTCTCTTCTTTTACAGAGTAAGGGAGGTAAAAAAAACCGGCCTAAAACGCCAAACTAACACATCAGGGCAATAGAACAGTAAATTATCAACACTGTGGTGAATTTTCAGTCCTTTATTGACAACGTAAGTGCCATTGTACGTTATTTTGTAATTCTACATACATTCTCTACAATTATTCACAAGATCACAGCTTGGGCTGCCTGTGATCAGGCGCGCGAAAATTTAAAACATGCATGGCGCGGACGATGGAAGAAAACGTGCTCTTGCCGTTTTAATGATAGTAGAGGCCATGGAGGATGACGAAACTGAACCAGTTGTACAACAGAGAAAGCGTATTTAAAACTGGGTACGATCGTGGATAGTTAGGAGAGCGACGAGGGGAGCTTATCATCAACTGATAAAAGAGTTAGAGCTCGAAGATGAAGTAGCCTACAGATATTTATTTCGTATGAATGGACAGAAATTCAGGTTTATTGTGGACAATGTAGGAGAATCTCTTTTTTTTCTTTTTCACCTATTTCTCTCTCGAGCTCTCTTGATCCAGCTTCAGAAAGCTCGTCTTCTTCGCTGTCGATATCGCTACTCTCTTTCATGTCGTCCGCCATTTTGAATTTGACTACCGTACACAGACCGCTGAGCGCCCTGAGTTAATTTATGGACTTTCCAACATTGCCGGGTTTCATATCGTGAGACTGGGTACGAATCCCTAAATATTGTGATAATGAACACAAGACCCACATAGCCAGAAAGAGCACATCCAGTTAAGCAAAAACCCAAAGTTTGGTGTTAATCGGGTCATTATTGAACGACTTATGGCCATTCAAAAATGATAGAATTTACAAAGAAATGTATGGAGCAGCGGACAGTTGTCCGGCAATCCGGAAACTTTTTTGCTTCGAGTTTCACGAAAAAGTAGAACGAAGTTCTACTTTTCATGAAACTGTCTCGCAACGCAAATTAGAAAACGTTTCCTGAAAACGACCATGTTACACGGTGAAACTCTTGGTGAAACCTGTCTCGCACTGTTTCACGAAACAGTTTCACGAAAAAGTTTCACCATGTAACAAGGCCTTTAAACCAGCTATTGCACCGTGTAACACACCTCGTGAAACTTGTTTCAGCAAACATGTTACACGGTGAAACTGTCTCGCACCGTTTCACGAAAAAGTTTCACGAAAAAGTTTCACCGTGTAACAAGGCCTTTACTGAAATATTATAGGAAAAGAACTAAGCAAACGTTTATGTAGAAGCATGTTTTAACAATATTATGATCGCAGCTGTGTATCGCACTAGCTAGTTTAATGACAAGATAACTGATAATAATCAAAATATGAACACATAAACTGATCACCAAAAGCTGAACGATAATTTTCTTTTCAGCAATGGTAGACAAGTATTCCGAGCAAGAATGTCAGGCCGCTGGGGGTGGTGGTGAGACGTTGTTTGGTTGTTCATTCGGCCTCGGGATGGTAGAGGGCCGCAATCAGGACTAAATGCCAGTACATATCAATTATACATCTATAAGCCCGCAGTAGTCATGCGCACTGACCTGAGTGGGTGTTATGCTTCGACATCAATATGCCATTCTGCTGTTGCAAGATGTTTATTTCATCAATCAATTTCACTTACTTGATATCGTGCCAGTATCTTCCACTCGCCCAATACAGGATGTTTAGATAGAGGCATCTCAACACTTGCGATTCCTAGTTTCAAAGACATCGAATTATATGATTGGACGGTTGGACCACTAATATGAATTTTATGAAAATAATTACCATTTTGAAAGTAGATATCGTCCCATTGCATCATCCGTACTCGTTTTGGATTCTATACAACAAAACATGAATTATCATGAGAGAAAGGAGCGGAGAGGAACGAATCAGAGAGGAGGGAGAAATGGCTAAAAATATAGAGGGAGGAGGGAGAAACAACCGAAATAAAACAGGGAGGGAGAAAAATGTCCTAAGCCTAGGGAGGTACTGGATATTTAAATGCCTGTTACTATCCGCTCAGAAAGGAGTGTTAGAGAGAGACTGAAGAAAGAACGAAGGTCGGTCTTATTCCAGACCAGAAATATCATATTTTGATACTCTATTCCAGATTAAATGCTATCAAAAGAAACCCTGTTACAGATCATATATGGAACCACAAGTAGTCTGATTCAACGAGCATCAAAACACGTACAAAATAATTTGATAGGAACCAAGCAATTGCTGGCTTTCAATCAGCTGTTAAAACTCCTTGAATCTCATTATTTGCTTCAAATGACGGGCAAACACTGCCCTCCATGTGCTATCAAGCAGAGAGTATTCTATTGAAAAGGTGCAATTCAGCTGATGAAAATTCCTCATGAGACCGGAAGTGACATTTAATGAAATCAAGCAATTGAATTCCTCGGCATACCGGAAGTCACCCGGCCGGCTTATGCTAAACGGAGATAGTTTTACCGTCACAGTACTTCCTGTGGCACGTTTCCCAGGTTTTCGACTTCCGGTAATGGAGTAGTCTCCCTCGCAGCCGTGCTAAGTATCGTCACACTTAGCACGGCTGCGAGGGAGGGCTAGTAATGGAGAGGACTAGTGCCAACCAGTATTATTTTTGACATACTTACTGATATGAAGATTGTATCCACCTAAAAGAAGACGATATTTACAACATCCTGTTAGTGTGAGAGCTGGTAACGTGTAAATCAAAAGGAAATATACTGTAACATAAAATGGTAGCTGACCTTTCCATTTAAAGGCTTTAAATCAGGCTTTATTCCAACAATTCTCATACGAACTGATAAAAAAAGAAAAAATCGTTAAGAAAACTTTTTCAAGCCATTGCTCCTCGATCGAGCATAAGGCAACCATCCAGCACAAGGTTGTCGCGCAGCGCGGACCTGCGGACTCCTTCCAGTTAATTAGGCCCAGTAGGCGCATTCACTACTTTACAAAGTTTGTTTGCCCCCCCCAAGTTTTGCATAAACTATTGTTTGAATGAACAGGGTATTCTCTGGATTACTAATGAGTGACCCTGTCAAACTTACTTGTCTGTCCAGGCTTATAGATTGGTTTGTCTGTCTGAATGAACAGGGTATTCTCTGGGTAACCAAGCGTCAGTGATTGTTCATACTTGAAGTCAGGTTTGCCATGAGCGACACCATGGACATGTAAATAAATGTCGTCGAAACGACTGTAACGAAGTAGTGAACGATCTTGAGGGGTCTTCAGTCGGAAAGAATATAATTTAGCTCTCAAGGTAACAACAATGAAAATACAGGATGAGAGTGATATAATAATAATAATAATAATAACGTTTATTTATTGGTACCGTTGGTACAAATATAGTGTACATGAGTATATAATCCAATAATATTTAACAAGAGTTTATATTAATTATATATTAAAGTGAAACTAGCTATAATCGATCGATAAGTGTACAAATTTGATTATGTAAAAATCACACTAAATAAATGTATTATATATCTATGAGTAATAATTAGGCGTTCATAATGGCTTCGTAATATTCCATGATTTGATATATATAATTACTACTTATTTTAATAATGTTTTCGTCCTTCATTGATACTATGTAGTGAAATAGACTTTTATTATTAAATAAATGAAATGATGAGTTTGTTATAGTTATTATAGTTTGTTATAGTTATTAACTTACGTGAATTTCCATCGACCCCAGAGAGTTTCCATTAAACGTTTTGGTTTCTTTAGCAATGACGTAGGTAGTGCGAGAGACGATCAAAGATGCTGTGATGTTCCATGGTTCATTATCTCCATGAAGGTGGACATTCAAACGCTGTACAGTACCGGTGCGATAAACTCGAGGGGTGGTGATCAAGTAACCACTAACATTTAATGAATAAAAATGTAGACCGGCTTACTATATAAATAATTGCATGAGAGAGTTGTTGAATAGGTTGTTGAAACCTGAGACATGTAACCGGACTGTATTCTATAGGTAAGACCGATACAAGTGATACAAGTATAGTTATCCCCTGCTTTTCTCAGTCACGAACACTGTAAAGCCGCATCTACACGAGCAAATTTTCCTTGACAAGTTTTCCTTGACAAGGAAGACTTGCTCGTGTAGACGACAAAAACATCGCCAAGTTTTCCTTGTCAAGGAAAACTTGCTCGTGTAGATGACAAAAAATTGTCAATCTTTCCTTGTCAAGGAAAACTTGTTCGTGTAGATGCGGCTTAACTCCTCCCCAAGGAGACTTTATTATATGGAGGGATAATACCGTCATTCAGCTATTTTACAACACGAACAAGACTGATGGATGGATCAAAAGAGGTTCCATTTCTGGACTCTAGATGAGAGCATTGAAGCAATAGAATTGATCAGGTTGGTTCTATAATAAATTACCTGTAAGCAGTGTCGTTACACCACAGAAAAACGAACAGAAAAAGACCGAACGCGCACAGCTTTCGATCAACCATCTTCTGACTTAGCTTGTAATCTTATCTATTCTGATGGAACTAGCTTATTTATTCTTCATTTGAGCGTAAAAAAAGGAAGTTAGGCCGATATCATATTGAATACTGGAACCTTGCCCATATAGCTAGCCAATTGGATCAAAGGTAGCTTCCACGATTATGCTTCCGAGTGATATCAAGCAACGAGCAGAATTCTGCCGTTTCCTTCAGGGTGTGGACAGGCGGTGATTTGTAAATCAGGCACTAGTTTTTAGATTGACTAAGTTAGCTTCATTCAGTTCCATGAATTTCAAATGTGAATGCGTTGTCAGTAATTTTAATTACTGACAACGAAAAAGGAAACTGAACGATCTTCTATTTCTTCCTGCGACACCATCGATCGGTCTCTCCTGGCGCTCTTTTCTCACTCTTGTAGGAACGCTTGTAATTCTCATTGAATTTCACGTCTCTTTTCACGTGCACTACGTGTTCCCCATGTGTCGACGAAGGGAAGAATTGGGCATAAATCACATGACTAGGAAACAAAACTATTTCTGCTTTACTTTTAGCTTGAGTTTCAGGCTTATTTTGGCAATTTTTTTCCCGTTTACTTTCGTAGCTTGATATCAATAGAGGTCATTTCCGGTCTCATGAGGAATTTTTACCAGCTCGGCTCTGCTTGATGTACATGTAGCACATATACACCTATTCCAAAAATCGTTGTCCCCGCCGAAAGTAACAAGCAAGAAGCTGACGACCGCAAAGGGCATTGGGACTTTCTCCTTATTCATTTATTCATCCGTAGACAGTTTGACAACATGCATTTTCAAATGGCCGAATAGTTCCAAATGCCGATTGCTATTCAACGCTCGTAGGGATAACTTCTCAAGTACCACGGATAAATATATTAATTAAGAGATTCCCAAAGTCATTTGCGGTCGTCAGCTTCTTGCTTGTTGCTTTCGGCAAGTTCAATTCAAGGACTTGTAACAGCTGATTGAAATCAAGCAATAGGAAAGTTTTAATCAGCTTTCCATGCTTACTAATGCCGTAAATCCAAATGACAGTACAATATAATGATTGCAAATGATGATCCTAATCGCTTTCATGCCACAATGTCGTCGTCGTTTCGACTATTTCGTCTCGAAGGAGGAAGAAGGCCTTACTCGATCAAGACAATGGAAATTATTCTTTGTGATCGTGCATTTTTTGTCGATGAAATTTCTTTAAAAATGATTAGTTACGTAATTGGGCAGATCCGTGGTCGGGAAAACCCGCCCTCGAAAATTGTCTGTACTTTTTTAAAGCTAAAATTATTTTTTTACATATTAACGACAAGAGTGAACATAGTGAAAGTATATATTTTGTCAATCAAATAAAAAGTAATTTTTTGATTGATTCTTCTAGGCCAAGGACTTCTAGCGTAATTGAGCGTTTGTGTTCACTTTCCCTTGGCTATGAATAATAACAAGACGTTCAATGAGCGTACACACGGGCATTATGACAAGGACAATGTCAGTTGCGTGACGAGGGAGACTATGTATATATGTGTCGGTGAGCATAGATAAAAATCTCCGAATCGTACTTCCGTAGCACGTACTTGGAACGTCCAGTTGAGGTTCATATTCATGGTCAGACGGTTCTGATAGCGTCTTTGGTTTCTACGTTATCGCAGAGGAAAGTCGGTCAAATGAAAGGACTTAAGAATTCCTTCCGAACTTCGTATCTTTTAAACATCCAGTTGATTCAGACTACGGTATGATGTGACAAAGCTCGACCAATCTGCTGTCTCTGCCTATACATTGAAAGATCTTGTTCGATTTATCTCGAAATCAGAAAGGAATTATCGATTAAAAATCAAAAGCTGCTTCTGTTAGATTTAAGATGTGACCTCAAGTGACCTCAAGTACGCTTAACGGACGCACCACTTATGTACCTCGAAGAGTCGGAGATCTTTATCGATGCTCACCGACACAAATAGTCTCCCTCGTCACGTAACTGTCATTGTCATAATGCCTGACTACGCTCATTGAGCGTCTTCTTCTGTAATAGATCCCTAAAATCTAAGGACGTTTTGATTTCGATTGTATTTTTGCTGTTTACTGACCTGTTTTGAGCGTGGAAATTCTGTTTTAAATAGCGCTACGCGGCGGTTCTAAAATTAGGTCGCGTAATAGATGTATGACTCACACAAGGATCACACAACTGTAATCGTACTGAAAAGAACACGGAGAAACCTACATTTTATCATGCAAACACTGTTTATTTTCAAAATAATTGACCTTGCTCGCCTTTGCTTTGATGTAGTTTTGAAGTACGATTTTTACGATTCCTTTTCCTTCTGAATTTTTCAAACGTGGAATAAAATAAACATCCATCATGAGTTACTGAAAATAAAACACGGGCTTTAAACACGCTCATTTCACATACAAAAGCATACGCCGATTCGTGTGGGCCCACTCTGAAAGATGTCGTTTCATTTATAACAAAAACAAACGCGCTTTAGCTGTTCGTCGAACGATGAACTAGAATCCTGACCTTTAATAGCTTGAAGATCTACAGCTGCTTTCAAAACTAAGATTCAAATCTACTTGAGTCCTGTGTGTCGTTTGTTTTCCCTTATCTGCTGAGTAATCTTGAAACTCGATACGATCAAATACTTCGCATTCTTTCTTCATTCTGTGTACTACGAAGAAAAAAATAAAAATAAAAATAAAAAAGAAAGCCCATTTTATAACTCGGGCTTCCTTCGGAAGGGCCCGAGTAAAAAATAAAAAATAAAATAAAATCTCCATTTTATAACTCGGGCTTCCTTCGGAAGGGCCCGAGTAATGAATGATTTTTATTACCAATATGGTCTATATGAAAGGGTCATATAATAAAATGCTTATTGAATGAGTTAGGTCGGGCCGGATTGGACAATATTTGGCTCTGCAGTAATTCTGTACGGACTGGCGTTGATGCCCTCGTTCCGTACTGCCATGACCTCGAGCCAAATATTTTCCCATCCGGCCCTCCTCCGGGCCCTCCCACTCATTCAATAAGTACATATTATGTACGAGAAGTCTTCAATAATATATTTTGTGTAATATAGCATCCTCTCTCTAGCTAAGCCGCATCTACACGAACAAGTTTTCCTTGACAAGTTTTCCTTGACAAGGAAAAAGAAAAATTGACAATTTTTTTTCATCTACACGAGCAAGTTTTCCTTGAAAAGGAAAATTTGGCGATGTTTTTGTTGTCTACTTGTCAAGGAAAACTTGCTCCTTTAGACGAGACTTTACTGTACAGCCACACCAAGGATTTCTAAACATCGTTGAAAATCGATAATTATCGATAGAAATCGATGAAAATCGATACTCACACATTTCAGTTACGTGACCGGTTTCATACGACATAAGTGTGTTGCTGCTTGCGCTTATCCGGCCTTTCGTCGTACACAGATTGAAACCTGGCTTTCTGCCTACCGTATGCCACGGGCAACAGGTCACGTAGAGTCAGTATTTTGGGTAATATTTGTACTTTTCCCTATCGCTTATAAGCTCTCCGAAGTTCTGTTATTGTCTGTATTTGTTTCTGATCACCTTTAAGCGATAGGGAAAAGTACAAATATTACCCAAAATACTGACTCTACGTGACCTGTTGCCCGTGCGTATGCCCTTAAAAGATTTAGTTACAGGATATCCTTTCTCGATATGACCTATAAATAGCGACTACATGCATAGCTTATTGAGACGACTTCACAGAACTGAGTCGCAAAAGGATGGCTTGGATAAGCGTTTCTGCAATCTCTATTTTGCTGTTTTCACTCTTGAGTTTCGAATCTGTTGAAAGGTGAGGATTCATTTAAAATGATGGTGGACTGTCTAGAGTACTGGGAGGGCTTCATTCCATGCATATGACTGTTGATATGTTGTTTAATTTACGTTTGTAATGGCGTGAATGTGTATTTATCCAACGCGTTGATCCACTAGCTCTTTGAAATACCAATTTTCTAACTGCGCCGGTTTAGGTGTTCTCTGATTCTTGTTTAAGACTGGTCATTCAATCAGGGACCGCGGAAACGGGTAGCCTGCGAATACAGCCGCTTTTTTTCGCTCGCCACAGGGGTTATTCGCAGGCTAGGAAACGGGGGACTGGGCGGGCTTCAGCCTAAATTTCCTGTAGTACCTCCCACCCCCCGGAGATGAGATATGGAGAAACATAATTCCTTGCAATATAGATTTGTGAGCCCGCAGTATCTACATCTTGAGGCCAGCATGTCAACAAGAAACATATCAGTTCAATTTTAAAACTGAGAGAATTGGGTCAAACATCAAAGAAAATCAATTTAAGGGCAAAGAAAAACAATGAGAAAAATACGGAAAAAAATTTGACGCCCGGATCGGCCGGGACTTGAACCCGCGCGCTACTTAAGATAATTACAATAGCACTTTCCGTTTAGAAATCGATTGAATTCCCGCGTGCAAAATTCTCTTTGAACAAGGCCGGTCGAATTTTCTAAAATGTGCAATAACAAAAAATATTTACAAAATAGGAAATAATCTCCAGCATATTTAGAATCTGCATTTATTCAGCTTTAAGAAAATGTATACTTTTATACATGTTGGACGAGTGGTTAGCGCGCTACGCGGCTTTCAGTGAACAGTGGTCACGAAGGTCCCCTGGTACCTTAAAATGCCTATAAAACGAAAAAACAGACCCCGTTTTTATTTGCTACTACGAAAGTTTACTATTTGCTTGTTTACATGGCATTAATAAGAAGTGAATTGAGCTTCAGGAACATTTTTTATTTCGCGCACGAAGTTGGGCATTTTGGGTTTCAAAGTGCGACAATTCCCGCTCGGTCAAACTATAGAAATGTGATGTCATAAGTTGTGCAAACAAAGGCATACACAACTTATGACGTCACATGTTCGCACGCTCAAAGTCGATGTTTAAATACAGCAAATGTTCAGAGAAAGACCAAACAACAATAATGTACAATAAAACAAGGATCGACATTTTCGTTTCATAGGCACTTTAAATGCTGAGTCACCGTATGTTACGTATAGGACGAAGATTTCTGCCTCATCCGCGCTATCGAGTAGTACACAATCAGCGAAGTAGTCAAAGAGGGAGGGAACAGTCGTATCCTAGTCCTAAATGACTGCCCCTTACCACATCAAGCTATCTGTACTTCCGATTGATTTGGAGAGTAAATTTAGTAGTCTATCGTGTAACGGTTATTGTTATGGAAATTTCTTGACTAACGTAGCCCTCTGGAAATACGCTGGACCTCGACGCCAGTGACCCGGGGATAGACTTTCGGTGCGGGCACCATTACATCTTTTTTTTTTTTCCTTATCTTTTTTTTCCTGGTTTTATTTATTGGTTGTACTTTTTCTGTTTCATAGAAAACAGCTTATCACAGAAATTAATTTCAGTTGCAAACCCCACTAAAATATATTAATCACTCATTATATTAATGAAATAGTATATCAATTAGTGCGATGAAACTTATCTGCATAAAAATTACATAAATAAATTCAGTATTTATAAAGCTGAATTTTGGATCATTTTCTAGTGTTTTTTCAGTGTCTATAATCCATCAAAAATTGTCATTTTGGGTCATTTAGGAGTATTTTGCATGGGTTATAATAGTCCATCAAAAATCGTCATTTTGGGTAATTTATGAGTATTTTGCATGAGCTATATAGTCCATCAAAAATCATCATTTTGGGTCATCTTGGGTCATTTTTGAGCATTTTGCATGGGCCGGTAGTCCATCAAAAACCGTCATTTTGGGTCATTTTTGAGCATTTTATCCAGTTTATTCAGCTCTACAAATCACGTAAAATCTTTGATCTTTTCACTATTTCATAGAAATGGTGAGCTCTGATTGGCTGAGATGTAACATATATAGGATAATAGTATTTATGTACTAGTCTACTGGTATATCCGCGCCCCCTTCCCCACCACTTTCAAGGGTGCTCCGGGGTTTTGATTTGTATAGTATCTCAATGTTGTAACTATATTGATATGTTTGTAACAACTCATTGTAAAATTTACAAAATAATTGAAGAAAACTGGAAGAAGAAAAAAAAGGGTGCTCCGGGGTCCCTGTCTGGTCTGAAATATTGACTCGGTATTCATAGAAATGGTGAGCTCTGATTGGCTGAGATGTAATATGTATAGGGATAATAGTATTTATATACTAGTCTACTAGTATATTCCCCCACCACTTTCAAGGGTGGGGCCCTGTCTGATGAGGTCTGAAATATTGACTCGGTATTCATAGAAATGGTGAGCTCTGATTGGCTGAGATGTAATATGTATAGGGATAATAGTATTTATATACTAGTCTACTAGTATATTCCCCACCACTTTCAAGGGTGGGGCCCTGTCTGATGAGGTCTGAAATATTGACTCGGTATTCAAATCTCAATCTAATGCAGTGGCTACTTGATCACCACACCTCGAGTTTATCGCACCGGTACTGTACAGCGTTTGAATGTCCACCTTAGTGGAGATGATGGACCATGGAACATCACAGCGTCTTTGAAAATCACTGGTAATAACAAGCTCATTGCTGTGGCAACCAAATCGTTCAGTCGCGGGGACTCGAAGGCGACGATGGAAATTAAGGTTTGTTGGACGGAACTGACAAGGTTACAGTTTATGTGTGTCGGTTTTGAATCGAATGTATTTTTCAAAGGTCCCTCCAAGTGTCCCGCAAGTTCGTTACAATCAATTCAACAACGTGTATTTACAAGTCCACGGTGTCGCTAAGGGAAAACCTGACTTCAGGAATAAGCAAGCACTGACGCTTGAACACCTAGAGAATACCCTGTTCATTCAGACGGACAAACCAATCTATAAGCCTGGACAGACAAGTAAGTTTGATCACGAGCATCCCTGATACTTTTATACGGGAGTACGATTTCCTTGTTATAGAGTCAGAGAGAAAAAAAAGGCGTTTATGTATGAGTGGGAAGTAGTTACAAGCATTCTCATTGGTTGATCAATGATTTTGCGCGCTGTGATTGGTTGAATAGATGTATTCCATTTCCAGATTTCGTAGCTTTTAAAAGTTTTAATTTTACTGTTGTTTGATTTATTAGTTCGTATGAGAGTTGTTGGTGTAAAACCTGACTTAAAACCTTTAGGCGGAAAGGTGAGTAATGGATATGCCTTTTTTGGTATCACGATTTTATAACTCGTGGATTATAAATCCGCGAGTAATTATTATTATTATTATTATTATTATTATTATTATTATTATTATTATTATTATTATTATTATTATTATTATTATTATTATTATTATTATTATTATTATTATTATTATTATTATTATTATTATTATTATTATTATTATTATTATTATTATTATTATTATTATTATTATTATTATTATTATTATTATTATTATTATTATTATTATTATTATATTATATTATATTTTTTATTTTTTATTATTTCATGTTACTAATTTATAATGTCTTATTGTTTTTTTAGGTCCAACAGATATTTATATCGGTAAGTATTACTAACTGCAGTAAAAACCAATAAAGCTGTATTGGATCCTTTGATACTGCTGGGAAGGAAGATAACACTGATCCGGAACTGAAGAAGCCAATAGTTCGGTTACTCTGTCAACAAATATGCTCTCCATTCACGTACAGGTCGGACTGCCTTCCTGAGAAAGATTACAGGATAGCTATTTTCTTTCCTTATTAGGGAGCTAAGCAGCAGAGGTTTATGACAACGCAGACTTTGTGCGCACTGATGAATAACGTTCGTAACGACAGTTGACGTCCGTGACAGCAATCTACGACAGCATTTCACCTGTTTTCACGTCGTAGATTGCCATCACGGACGTCAACGGTCATTACGAACATTATTCGTCAGTGCACGCGCAGTCCGTGTTGACAAAAACATCTACTGCTTAAGCTCCCTATTCTTTTCGTCCATCCATACTCCATCGCCCCCAGCAGAAACTATTAAAATTAAAATCAACTTTTTCTAAACGCACGCCCTCGAATAAACGCACACCCTCGAATAAACACACACCCTCGAATAAACGCACACCCTCGAATAAACGTACACCCTCGAATAAACGCACACCCTCGAATAAACGCACACCCTCAAATAAACGCACACCCTCGAATAAGCGCACACCCTCGAATAAACACACACCCTCGAATAAACGCATACCCTCGAATAAACGTACACCCTCGAATAAACGCACCCCCCCGAATAAGCGCACACCCTCGAGTAAACGCACACCCTCGAATAAGCGCACACCCTCGAGTAAACGCACACCCTCGAATAAACGCACACCCTCGAATAAACGCACACCCTCGAACAAGCGCACACCCTCGAATAAGCGCACACTCTCGAATAAGCGCACACCCTCGAATAAGCGCACACCCTCGAGTAAACGCACACCCTCGAATAAACACACACACCCTCGAATAAGCGCACACCCTGGAATAAACGCACACCCTCGAATAAGCGCACACCCTCGAGTAAACGCACACCCTCGAGTAAACGCACACCCTCGAATAAGCGCACACCCTCGAGTAAACGCACACCCTCGAATAAGCGCACACCCTCGAGTAAACGCACACCCTCGAATAAACGCACCCTCGAATAAACGCACACCCTCGAATAAGCGCACACCCTCGAATAAGCGCACACTCTCGAATAAGCGCACACCCTCGAATAAGCGCACACCCTCGAGTAAACGCACACCCTCGAATAAACACACACCCTCGAATAAGCGCACACCCTGGAATAAACGCACACCCTCGAATAAGCGCACACCCTCGAGTAAACGCACACCCTCGAGTAAACGCACACCCTCGAATAAACGCACACCCTCGAGTAAACGCACACCCTCGAATAAACACACACCCTCGAATAAGCGCACACCCTCGAATAAACGCACACCCTCGATAAACAACACACCCTCGAATAAGCGCACACCCTCGAATAAACGCACACCCTCGAATAAACGCACACCCTCGAATAAACACACACCCTCGAATAAGCGCACACCCTCGAATAAACACACACCCTCGAATAAGCGCACACCCTCGAATAAGCGCACACCCTCGAATAGACGCACACCCTCGAGTAAACGCACACCCTCGAATAAACACACACCCTCGAATAAACACACACCCTCGAATAAGCGCACACCCTGGAATAAACGCACACCCTCGAATAAACGCACCACCTCGAATAGACGCACACCCTCGAGTAAACGCACACCCTCGAATAAACACACACCCTCGAATAAGCGCACACCCTCGAATAAACACACACCCTCGAATAAGCGCACACCCTCGAATAAGCGCACACCCTCGAATAGACGCACACCCTCGAGTAAACGCACACCCTCGAATAAACACACACCCTCGAATAAACACACACCCTCGAATAAGCGCACACCCTCGAATAGACGCACACCCTCGAGTAAACGCACACCCTCGAATAAACACACACCCTCGAATAAACACACACCCTCGAATAAACGCACACCCTCGAGTAAACGCACACCCTCGAATAAGCGCACGCCCTATAATGGAACTTTTAAATAAACACACAGTGCGTTTATTCGAGGAAATTTACGGTATATTATTATTATTATTATTATTATTTTAATTATTATTATTATTAATTAAATTATTATTAATCCGTCTTATAGAGTCCAACGGGCACACGAATGATGCAGTGGAACAACATGGACTTTCAAAACGGTAAGAGGAAATTTAGTTAAAGTACAGTTTCACTCATCAGAATCTGCTCAGTTGTTCTCGTTTCTTTCTCCAAATACATTAGACAGTGATTTAACTTATTTTCACTTTGAAACTAGGAATCGCAAGTGTTGAGATGCTTTTATCTAAACATCCTGTATTGGGCGAGTGGAAGATACAGGCTCAGTATAAGGTAAGCAAACACAAGAATTCATTCTTACTTTAGTTCCCATGGTAGAGGTGCGAACATTCCCTGCAAGATGTAATGTTGCAGCGTGTTTCCACCTCTGCAACATGTTGCGCGCAATGTTGCAGAAGTAGAATCGAGTCCTATCATTGCGAGCAACAACGTACGTCGTATTAGCGCGCGCTAGTCAATTGCGAGCAATCAGTTTCATGGTGGACACACGCTGCAACAAAATTGCACGCAATATTGCACGCAATGTTGCACCGTGTGTACGCACCTTAGCTATCACCCAACCCTCACACTGACGTCATTCATGTCGTCATGTCGCTTAGTTACAACTTTAGCCAAAAAAAACACTACTTTCAAACCATGGAAATTCTGTGGAAATGTCCAACACCTTGTTTCCAATGAAAGTTTCAAACGCAAGTTTCCAGCAAAGTGATTCTTTCCTGCAGATAATCATCAGAAAAGACGAAAAACATTAAGGAACAGATTCTCATCAGATCAACCCATTTATGATATTTTATACTGACGACCAACCTTGCTTCTCCCCCCTCCCCCTCCCCCTTCCCCTCCCCCTTCCCCCTCCGGCCCCCCTCCTACACTCATCAAACATTTCATTTTTCTAAATTTAAATTATTTGGTTTTAGGGAAAACAAGTTCAGAAGATTATCGAAGTTTCAAAATACGGTAACACTTTCATTAGTTTTACACTTAATTTATTTAATTTATTTAATTACAAGATTCGCCAGTATGTACGTTTATGCTTATTACAACACTCGTTAAAACTTTATCATGTATGTGCCCATTGTACGAATTTAATTGCAATGCATCAATGGTAAAATTGTCTATTTAGTACTGAAATGAACCTTATTAATTTAACTATTATTTTTTTCAAATTGAACAGTTTTGCCAAAGTTTGAAGTAGTCATTCAACCACCATCATTCATTGCCTTGGACAGTAAGGTTGTTACTGGTACCATATGTGCAAAGTAAGTTGTTTCAAACTGAAGAGGATAAGGAAAACGGTTGGGGGAAAAAGAACTTAAAAGCGAAGAAATTGAACGGGAGAATGAGAGATATAAACTCTTGGCTTGGAGAGAATGGGTTGGGTTTCCAATACTCACGAAAAACTATCCTAGTGGTTCAATATATATCGCTCCTTTTATTATGTCCTGTTTTCCTGCAATCTGATTGGCTCCCAACAGCAGTGATTGACATATTTATACACAATTTAGTAGTTTGACGGAGTAAATAATAATGATAATTCATTGCACCATTTTGGTCAATTTTTCTACATTTGATTTATTGAGGAAGATTTCAAAATTGTTATAATAAAGTGGTAATTGAATTGAATGGAGTGCAATATGGTCTGAAATCATACGCGTGATTACCATTAAATTTAATGATTAATATTCATTAATTAACTAATTAAATTAATCGAAAAGACGCATGATAAATTTCTAGGTTTGGTCAAGTATTTTTCATCGTTATTTTTGATGCACTGTTTGTAACAGATATACATACGGTCAGTTGGTGACAGGAAAGTTGAAGGCTGTATTACACCTCAAAGTCCAAAGAAGGTGGCATTCGTCACATAATGAAGGAAAGAAAATTACAATCGAAAAAAAGGTTAATATATTTTATGATGTAACCATATTTTCTTCTTCAGTCTGCAATCTTTAATCCGTCATACTGGAAAATGATGACTGTACATTTATCCACAATCCCTTGCAGTTTGCATACATGTCCGTACTAAGAAACTAGAATCCTGTTTTGAACCTGTTAGGGTGTTGCTTGTTTCCAAGCCTCGTGCACGAACACACACCATCTCCATGACATTAGATGTTGTGGCAGCTCGTATTGGACAGAGTCATGTTGAGTTCGTTTCGCAAAGAATGGTGGTCAAATGCACCGCATCATTATGCTTTTTTATAATATAATATAATATAAAATTTTCAATATGCTCACCAGATCAAAGGCTGCTATGAATTTGCTTTAACAAAGAAAGACTTTGCAAGCTTCAATCATAATCAATATCGTAGTGGAACTTTGAACATCACAGCTACCATGACTGAAGAGGCGACCGGTGTTACACGATCAGCCACCAGCACTGAAACCAAGATCCAACTACATCGAATGAAACTAAACTTCAAAATCGGTACACCAGAACATTTTAAACCTGGGTTATCATTCTATGGACAGGTAAAAATAAGGGGATATTGAAGGGGGATATACAAGGAGTGGGTATGTTCGTCGTATCTTTTAGGGTTCAATGCCAAGATCCAACTACATCGAATGAAACTAATCTTCAAAATCGGTACACCACGACATTTTAAACCTGGGTTACCATTCTATGGACAGGTAAAAATAAGGGGATATTGAAGGGGGGATATACAAGGAGTGGGTATGTTCGTCGTATCCTTCAATGTCGGTACTGCCTAGGACGTTTTTATTAAAATGACAACCGTTAGAGTTATCTTGGTACTTTTTAAGATATTCGCCTGCATGTAAATAAAATTATGGCCTACCTCCTACGTCAGTAAACACATTTTTAATTTGGTAGACCTTTAAAGGTAAAAGTATTTCTTGTATTTCTATTTTCAAAATTCCCAACGAGAATCCCCAGAAATCTAGTTATGGGCGTGACCATGAGGAATGCTTTGTTATCGGGATCCAACATGGCCGCCATGACGACACGTGAAAACCAGCTTTTATATTTCATCTAGTTAGAAATCGGAATGATTTTTTTCATAGATCCACGTGTTCACTCCTGGTGGAGAACCCATTGCGAAGGAAAGAGTTACCATCGCAGTTCAGGATGACGAAGGGAAAAGAATCTTCAGTAAAGAAATCTTGTCACCACCTACCGGAATTATTAACTTTGACGTGGAAAAAATACCGCTCCAGGCCAAGAGACTCCGCCTTTCAGTAAATGTTGTTCCATTTTTAAAGCTCTTTCTTTTTTAGCTAATATTAGAATCCTTATTATATCCTTTCCTGTCAGACCACAGGAAGCCCAACAATTTATTATGTGGCTGTAAGCGCGCGTCTGTTTTCTGTGGCTGTAAGCGCGCGTCTGTTTTCTGTGGCTGTAAGCCCGCGTCTGTTTTCTGTGTCTGTAAGCGCGCGTCTGTTTTCTGTGGCTGTAAGCGCGCGTCGGTTTTCTGTGGCTGTAAGCGCGCGTCTGTTTTCTGAGTCTGTAAGCGCGCGTTTGTTTTCTGTGGCTGTAAGCGCGCGTCTGTTTTCTGTGGCTGTAAGCGCGCGTCTGTTTTCTGTGGCTGTAAGCGCGCGTCTGTTTTCTGTGGCTGTAAGCGCGCGTCTGTTTTCTGTGGCTGTAAGCGCGCGTCTGTTTTCTGTGGCTGTAAACGCGCGTCTGTTTTCTGTGGCTGTAAGCGCGCGTCTGTTTTCTGTGGCTGTAAGCGCGCGTATGTTTTGATGGGCTCCCTGTCCCCAGCTCTCGCGGGATCGTTGCTGGATACAAGTGTATTGTGACTGTCCAGGATATACTAGTAGGCGTCATGGATGCCGAAATTATCCCCACAAGAGCTGATTCGTAGGACTGCCCAATCAATGTCCCGTGTACTTTGATCACTGGACAAGACAGAGATATAACGCATGTTGCTTCTTTAAAGGCTCGTCAGACTGCGAGTTCAGGATTTAGTACCCCAAAAACAAGCATGGAGTGTAACCCATGGTATTCTCAAAGTTCAAGTTTCTTGGCACTGCAAAAAGTACAACGACCGATCAAGGTTTGAGTAATTTGCTGAATGAAATTGATTGCTAAATATATACTCTATGCCATGAATGAGTAATATTTCTTGTTTTTAAAGGTTGGACATAAAGCAAAAATCAATTTTCAATGCACTCTTAAGGCAAATCAAACTATAACCAGTTTTGTCTACAATGTAAGTATTTTAGACTCGATACGTCTTATATAGTAAGTAAGTAGTAAGTAAGTAAGTATAGTCCACTAATTAATTAATTAATTAATTAATTAAAACTCTGGAAATTACTATGAAACTGAGGCTGTATTTACACTTTGCGTTACAATTAAAAAAGAGCTTGGGTTACCTGTGCCGAACCTTGGAAGAATTCAGAAAACTATTGTAACGTTAACCTTGGTTTTCTGATATGTACCTCGGTAAAGCACTCATGATCAAGTATAACACGATAGAACTTATCCATCATGTTAACGTTGTATCAATCTACAATCATAACAACCGATCTCACATTCTCTCGATAGTTGATGTGCGGGGGAAATGTCATAGTCTCAGAAGAAAGACACATTGCAATCCATCGCAAGAAAAACCAGGTAGCTGAAGGATCGATTGTGTTTCCAGTAACACAAGCCATGGTGCCATCTTGTCGTTTACTCGTGTATTATGCCAGGAAGGATGGCGAGACTGTAGCGGACAGCATGGTGATAGATGTAGAGGACAAACTAGAAAACCAGGTAGGATTTGCTTATCACAGTCAAGACGTATTTATCGTAAAACGATGCTGCTCTCATCACCAAAACTCTCACGCGTTATGGTTTTTAGGTGGTCGTTCGATTCAGTGACAATGTCCGTAGACCTGGTGAACCTGTTCAAATCACCCTGACAGCCACCACGCCTGGTTCTACGGTGGCGTTGGCAGGCGTCGATAAAAGCGTGCGTCTGTTGAAAGCAGCAGATGACCTCAACTCAGACAAGGTAGCTATCATAATGGTTTATACGCTAGGATAACAGACTCGTTCCCAGTCGCTTCTCGGAGGTTCTCGGAGCCCTCCTTCCCGTGCGCCTTTGCGCCCCTCCTTCCCAAGCGCCTTTGCGCGCTTTCCAGTCCGGTTTCTTTCCGGTCCGGTTACTTCCCTTCCCACGGTAAGTAACGACTGGGTTCGAGTCTGCTAAGATAATGAGTTCTTATATAGCACAATTTACTTGAATTACAGACATATTATACGTTTACATATGAGTATGTATCCACAATTAATCTAATGTTTTGCGTCAGGTGGTCAACATTCTTTCCTCACACGATGTTGGCCCAACAAACCAATATAAACGAAAACAGAGATGTTACAAAGACAACTACGTCGACTCATCCAAAGCATTTTACGTAAGTGCAATATTTGTGAACTTTTATTTTTGATTCACGTTTTGTATATTTACATTTAGTATTTACCAAATCAGTGGATAGCAATTATGGCGCGTTTTGATTGGCTCTCGTAACTCGGAATATCATTGGTTATAACCCATCGATAAATTTTCTACGTCCACATTGAAGTGGACGTAGAAAATTTATCGAAGGGTTATAAAATAAATAAACCCCTTTCTGGCTTACAGGTATATCGGCTGATAATGTCCTTGGCTTAGAGATGGTCCTCAAAATATCACAGTTGCCCTCGAAGCTTCGCTTCTCGGCCAACTGTTCATTTTTCGGACCATCTCTCAGCCGCGGACATTATCAGCCGATATACCAGTCGCCAGAAGGGGTTTATTTACTAACTATTCACTGTTTTGGGACGAGATTCAAAATGGCGTCTCGTTTCGCTACAGTCTCCGAATTTATTTGTTTAATAAAGTGCCATTTTTTATCCAACTGATTTGGTAAATATACTAAAAGGACTCGCGGCTCGGTAAATATCCACCACTACTCACCTCCACTTCGGGGAATAATTGTTCACTATTTGTTTTTATTCTATATGAAATGTTTATTATTATTATTATTATTATTATTATTATTATTATTATTATTATTATTATTATTCGAATTAAAGACCTTTTTGATAGACATTTAATAATAAAGACTAGCGATAGGAAAAAACGACGCCGTTTCGATGTCAACATGACATCATTTTCAAGTTCAAATGGACGTATGTAAATGTAGACTTATAAGTAGTAGACTGAATACAATGACTATTGTTCTTGGTTCTTGGGCTATTGTTCTTATGTAAATAATAGCTAAGCGTTCTTAAGTAAATAATTTCGCTTTGATTGAATCTGATTGTGTATTGAGATCTGGTTTGTGCTCTCTGATAAGTAGCATTTCATATATAAGGCAGTCTAGTTTGTTCTCACACTTCTTCAAGATAGAAGAAAAATGTTCCATGAATCTTGACTCAGGAATGTCTTATTATTATTATTATTATTATTATTATTATTATTATTATTATTATTATTATTATTATTATTATTATTATTATTATTATTATTATTATTGAATGTAGTTGCTTTTAGATTACAAGGAAGGGCATTTTTCAAATAACTATATTGAATAACAGTTGGTCGTTACTAAAGCCATGAAATTTTTGTGCGTTTACAGGATGCTGGCCTTATTTATTTATCCGATTCGCGGATTGATTCACGCCCTTGTCTTCCTTTTCCTACTTGGAGTCCTATCCCATGGTTGTGGAGACCATGGAACGTAATGGTAAATAGCTTTGGAGGCGGTGGCGGAGTCAGCCCTCGGCGCAAGCAATTCCGTAATAAGAAGGTTAAATTACAAAGGAAATCCAAACCCAATCACAAAGGAAAACCAACCAAAACAGTGTCTCCTCCCACCGTGCGCAAAAACTTTCCTGAGACATGGATGTGGACAGAGGAGACTATTAGGTAGGGTCATGTCGCACCGAAACAGGTCATATGCATCCGATACATCATTCAATACAATACAATACAATAGTTTATTTAGACACGTGTCGTCCAAGAGCGCGAAGCTCGTTCAAAATACGAACGTGCAGTACAGTACAAACCCGCATAAAAGTGAACCCCTATTTTTTCAAGTCAGGCTGAAATGGTTCTTATATATTGGGTGTCTAGTGAGAAATCAGGCTGAATAGGTTCTTAACAGGTTCTTATTTACAGGGCAAAAAAACAAACAATTGTTCCTGGTACAGTATGGTGTATTTCCTAACAATTTGTTTTAATTAGTGAACTATTGACCCTGAAAGGTCTAATATTCACACCAAGAGAAAATACACTAAACATTAACAGTTTTGGTACAAATAAAGCATCTTGTATCTTGAGTTGTATCTTGAACAACCCAACTGTATAGTAAATATCATATTTCTGGCATATTCAGCACCGACTGTATACCTGTGTGTTCTGAGCTTTAGTCATTTTTCACATAAGAACCTGCTTCATTTGTCAGGCTGAACTGGTTCTTATATATTGGGTGCTTAATTGGCTAAATTTCAGCCTGGAGGTTCTTAATCCGCAGTTTCTTATATGCGGGTTTTACTGTATAAATAATCTAATTAAATAATAAAGTTAAAGTTCACTGTACTTATTCGTTCTTTGTCTAGCAATATAACTGGTGAAAAGATAATCACAGCCAAGGTGCCCGACACCATTACCAGTTGGTATACCACTGCATTTGCCATGTCGTCCAGTACTGGCATGGGCGTGGCTGATCCGTCTACTCTCAAAGTCTTTCAGCCGTTTTTCGTTTCCTTCACTCTTCCATATTCTGTGATTCGTGGGGAACAAGTCAGCGTTGTCGCGACGGTCTTCAACTACATGAGTCGCTGCTCGACCGTGAGTGTTTTAAGTGGCTGACTTATTTTCAGCGATGGAATAATAGTAGACGATTTACAAATTTAACCTTTTCAATCATTGACACGTTTCCACAGGTTCGTATAAGATTGACAAAAACAGATCATTTCCAACTAAGTTCACCTGGTGACCAAAAACTTTGTGTTTGTGGTAACGAAGCCAAGTCTGTCAAGTACGTCATTACACCTGTTCAACTTGGTCACATACCCCTCAAGGTCACAGTCCAGAACGTAGTGCCAAGTCTGTGTGAAAACCCATCTGAAGAAGCCCCCTTAGGAATATCAGATGCTGTAATACGCAAGCTTTTAGTTGAGGTGAGAAGGTCTCTAGAAATTTAAGTTGAAGTGCTATACAATACCTTCGGAGCCTTAGCTTCAGAAAAGAAAGAACAAAAAGCTTCGCTACAAGGCCATGTAGACGTGAGATCACACCGTGGTTCAGTTTAACAAGGAAATGCGCGGCAAATGACATTTACACAAATACTAGGAAAGGTGGCCTCGTACCACTCGTGCCTCTCTATGAAACATAGTATTTCGCGCAACAGAATGACACAATGTGCGCATGCACTTTTATATTCCTCTGTTTCAGACATTCGTCCATCTCTTTTCTTTCCATTTTTCCTTTCATAATATATCTTTTTTTCAAATTTTTCCTTTCATAATATAAATTTATTCTGACATCTTTTTTTCAAATTTTTCCTTTCATAATATCAATTTATTCTGACATCTTTTTTCAGATTTTTCCTTTCATAATATATCTTTTTTTCAAATTTTTCCTTTCATAATATTATTTATTTATTTTGACAAACATGATCCATCAACCCATCTTATTATTATCTTTGTTCTCTGTTACTCTTAATAATAACGATATGCCAGTTTTCCTTTTATTTTTCTGTTCATTTCCATTTTTATTTTCAGCCTGAGGGTGTTCGACAAGAGTATACATACAGTAGTTTTATCTGTCCGCGAGGTAAAGGAACGACAAACACGATCGACATATTTAGTATAGGTAATCATATGGTTTCGAGTCCAATGGTTTTCAGAAATCCGACTGAATTGCATGAGCCAATAGGTGAATTACATAAGAAAACCATATGATTACCCATTAATAATATTCATGAAAAAAAATTGTAGTTTGCTACACGGTGCAAATTACCTGGTAATAATAGCACTGCTGCTCTTAGCCAATCGGAATCGATATTTTGTAATGAATATTATTAAACATATAACTAGATGTGAGCTGCTGCACTTATTCATATTTCAGCATTTAATGATTTCTATCGGTGGTACTTTATTCTACAGATAACGAAGGAATATTCCATGACGAGTTGAAATTTTCGCTTCCAAACAAAACAGTTCAAGGTTCTGTTTATGCAACTGTGTCTGTAATAGGTGAGTGGCAAAGGGAAAACGATATAGATATCTACTACACAATACTACTACTACTACTACTACTACTACTACTACTACTACTACTACTACTACTACTACTACTACTACTACTACTACTACTACTACTACTACTACTACTACTACTACTACTACTACTACTACTACTACTACTACTACACTACACTACTACTACTACTACTAATACTAATACTACTACTACTACTACTACTACTACTACTACTACTTCTACTACTACTACTACTACTACGTATATACTACTACCACTACCGCTACCGCTACCACTACCACCACTACCGCTACCTACTACCTACTACTACTACTACTACTACTACTACTACTACTACTACTACTACTACTACTACTACTACTACTACTACTACTACTACTACTACTACTACTACTACTACTACTACTACTACTACTACTACTACTACCACCCACCACCACCATCATCACCACCACCACTACTACTACTACTACTACTACTGCTAGAAATTATGTAGCTAGAAATACCTATTATATTTAATATTCATTATTATTAATATTATATTTATAAATTAATTTTTAATTTATCCCAGTAATTATAATTACTTGTAAAGCGCTAATGGACTTTACGGAATTAGCGCTATAAAAATAAAACTTAAACTTATTATTATTATTATTATGCTACTGCTACTACTGCTACTGCTACTGCTACTGCTACTGCTACTGCTGCTACTGCTACTACTGCTACTGCTACTGCTACTGCTACTGCTACTGCTACTACTGCTACTACTGCTACTGCTACTGCTGCTGCTGCTGCTGCTGCTGCTGCTGCTGCTGCTGCTGCTGCTGCTGCTGCTGCTGCTGCTGCTGCTGCTGCTGCTGCTGCTGCTGCTGCTGCTGCTGGTGCTGCTGATATCTTAATGAATTATGATTGGTTGTATTTCAGGTGATCTTATGGGTCCCAGTTTAACCGGTCTTGAAGGATTACTCAGGCTACCAACTGGTTGCGGTGAACAAAACATGGTCAAGTTTGCTCCTAACATCTTCATCATGCAATACCTGAACATCACTAACCAGCTTACAGGCGACACTCAAACCAAAGCTGTGGGATTTCTCAGAACAGGTATTGCTGTTATATTACTATTGCTGCTAACCGTTAAGATGAAGTTGTGTGCCGGCTCTATTGTGCTTTTCAACTTCTTTCTAACACTTTCTCAGGATATCAGCGAGAATTGACTTACAAGCGCAAAGATGGATCGTACAGTGCTTTTGGCGACAGAGACAAAGAAGGGAGTTTATGGTAAGTTTGGATCCACTGCATTAAGTCGGAGGTTGAATGCGGATGCCATTGTCAAAGATGACCAGTTTAGTTTGACTCGTGAACAAATACAAGCATTCAACCACAAATGTTCTGTTGCTTTCTTTCTCATTTTCTAGGCTGACTGCATTTGTTCTTCGCTCCTTCTCTCAAGCTCGACAATTCATATTTGTCGATGACGAAGAAATCAAGTTTACTACAAAGTGGATTGAATCTAAACAACTCGACACTGGCTGCTTTAAGAAGCATGGAAAATTATTTCACAAAGAGCTGAAGGTAAAAACAAATAAATGCATATTTGCAATTGGGTAGATATATTAAAAACACATTGTAAAGTTGACCACCGGTCAAGTCCTCCGTGGCTGCACAGAACCGTTGATATGTTCACTAGCATTTATCAACTTTGTATTGGTAGTTTTGCTCTATCCCCAGTATCATTTACTTTAGATTCAGATATAACAACTAACAGAATGACTTTTGTTAGGGTGGTGTATCAACTCCAGTCACATTGACGGCCTATGTACTTATATCACTCCTGGAAAGTAAAATAAATCCAAAGGTACGTCATCATTACGACAACCGACTTTGTTAAAAATATTTCTAAAAGTTTTCAATCCATACTATCATATATTTTATTGTAGAGTGACGTCATCGTTAAAGCTCTTAAATGCGTCACGTCCCAGAAAGATAGCGTGACAGATCCCTACAGTAACGCAATCATTGCTTATGCTCTAACTCTTGCCCGACATCCTGATCGTGGGGAATTCCTGAAAAGACTCGGGTCTCAAGCCATTGTCAAAGGTTTGATGGTGTTTAGTTATATTTACTAGTATAGAGTCGTTTTCGTGGGTAACCTACGGCACGGGGTCACGGTACGGAATCGAAGACATCTATTCAACCAATCACAGCGCGCAAAATCATTGCTCAACCAATCAGAATGCTTGGACACGGCACGATTACCCCACGACACGAACCGTACCGTAACTACGTCCCATTCATGCGAAAACGACAATGTAATGCCAACGTAACACCGGCCTAAAGAAACTCGAGCTTGTAGTCCAATCATTAATTACATGCAGAAAAAATTCATCATCTGAAGGTTGGAATTTTATTTTAGATGGACAAATGCACTGGGAGAAGAAAGTGAAACCGAAGAAACAAAATGCACATTACTGGTTTCCACCATATCATCGTTCGTCGTCAAGTAACATTGAAATGACTTCTTACGCACTCATGGCGATGATTGGTGACGGAACCGATTCTAAGGCGATTGGTGACGCTATGCCCATTATACGATGGATATCTAAACAAAGGAACGCACTTGGAGGATTTTCGTCCACACAGGTAACACATGATAATAATTGATTGTTTATTCTAGAACAAACGCGTTCCGTCGATTATGTACTTCATAGTGTCCCTTAGATATTTAGCGGGAATCGGATCTGAGAAACACCTCTTTCAGTGCTTTCTGCTTTTTCATGAAGAATCCACCTCCATCCCGCGAACCACCCCGATAATTTCAGCCGGCGAAAATTCGAAAGTGTTGCCGGCGCTTTCTGACAATCGGTGTTCTTTTCTTTTCTTTTCTAAATAAATATTTATTTTATTTATTTAAGTAAATAAAGTCTCATTCTGATATGATAGGACACGTGCGTAGCTTTACAAGCGCTGGCAAGATATGCTGGGTATGTATACAGAGGAGGAACACGCATGAGGATCGATGTTGGATACGTCAATGATAAACAATTTCAACACTCTTTCCGTATAAACGATAATAACCGCCTGGTACTGCAACGAGTTGAGGTGAGAACCAAATAATAATAATAATAATAATAATAATAATAATAATAATAATAATAATAATAATAATAATAATAATAATAATAATAATAATAATAATAATAATAATAATAATAATAATAATAATAATATAATAATAATAATAATAATAATAATAATAATAATAATAATAATAATAATAATAATAATAATAATAATAATAATAATAATAATAATAATAATAATAATAATAATAAATAATAATAATAATAATAATAATAATAATAATAATAATAATAATAATAATAGAGTGCAATTTAGAAAAGTGTGAAATAGTACTAATTTTAAATAGTACTAAATAGTGCTATTTCTATTGTTTTCTATTGTTTCATTAGTGCTATTTAGTACTAATTAGTTATTTAGTTTTCAAGCTTTTCTAATTTGCACTCTAATAATAATAATAATAATAATAATAATAATAATAATAATAATAATAATAATAATAGAGTGCAATTTAGAAAAGTGTGAAATAGTACTAATTTTAAATAGTACTAAATAGTGCTATTTCTATTGTTTTCTATTGTTTCATTAGTGCTATTTAGTACTAATTAGTTATTTAGTTTTCAAGCTTTTCTAATTTGCACTCTAATATAATAATAATAATAATAATAATACTACTACTACTACTACTACTACTACTACTACTACTACTACTACTACTACTACTACTACTACTACTAATAATAATAATAATAATAAAATAATAATAATAATAATAATAATAAAATAAATAATAAAAATAAAAATAATTAAAAATAATTAAAAATAATAAATAAATAATAATAATAATAATAATAATAATAATAATAATAATAATAATAATAATAATAATTTATTCCTCAAAACAAATTACAAATAAGAGATAGAAAAATAATAATAATAATAATAATAATAATAATAATAATATAATTTCATAAAATGATCAAGTGTGCATTACAATAACTACTCACATAAACTCAGTATATAAAACAAACAAAAATAAAACTCACATGTACACACAGCGATTCAGTGTTATTTTAAAACTTCTTGAATCTCATTATTTACCTTTGACTGAGGAGTAAACACTGCCCTCCATTTGCTATCAAGCAGTATTCTATAGAATGAAATTAAGCAATATAACGCTTTTCTCATAACGGCAGTACGACGTAACAATTGTTCATAAAACAATATAATCTGTTTGACTGATCAGGTGCCACAAAACATTCTTCCTGTGGATCACATTCCGATTGATGCTTTCGGAGACGGATGCGCCTTGCTTCAGGTATTTTACTGCTAACAATAGAAATAATCAAAGACACCCGTTGACCAAGTGGTGGATTACCACCCCCCCCCCCCCCCCCCCCCCCCCCCTCTCCAAAGTTGTGAATCTGCGATGTACTTCAGCGGCAACATAACGAAAGTTTACAGCCGAGTGAGTGCGTGAGTGCGTGACCCCAACATCCCTATATCACCCACGGGTTAAGAATAACGAAATTGTGGGTCTAAAAGTTAGTGAATAAACGGACAAGTGAGTAAGCAAGTAAATTAGAGAGTGAGTCATGGAATGAGAATACAAGGAAGTGATTACGCGAGGTAATTCATAAAAGTGAACACCGAGTAAGTGGTTGAGAACGAAAATGCAGTGTTCGTGCAAACATTATTCACTTGTAACATATTTTTTATACCTTGAAATTTCACAGGCTGACGTTTTGTACAATATTCCAGAAGTTGAAGAAGAGCCCGCGTTTAAACTATCGGTCAGCGTTCACCCGCGCAAAATAAAAAACGTCCTCAATTGAGACTACAGAGGCAGGAGAAGAGCTCTGTCAACCTCTAGAAATGAAAGTTTGTGCCAAGTAAGTCGTTATGTTGCTTTATCCCTTTTTACAAAACATTTTAAAAGAATCGCGTAACTAAATAACGCCTCGTTATTCAATCGTTATTCGATGTTATTATAAGGTGGCTTGAAGAAGATAAATCAGACATGGCAGTCATCGATGTTAAACTGGTATCTGGGTACAGTGCTGATGAAGAATCGTTGGAAAGGGTAAGAAGGGAAGTTTTTAATTGCTAAATGGTTGACTTGCTTATAATACTGAAACAACTGATTTCTAATTAACAAAGGCGAGGTGAATATCGGTGAATAATAACCGAGACGAAGTCGAGGTTATTATCACTGCTATTCACTGAGCCTGAGGTGACTAATTGTTTTAGTAGAATTACACAGGTGATTATTTGAAAAAATAAAAATAAATAAGCATTTTAAAGAAATTAAATTTTAATTCATATTTCAAAAGCTGGCAGCCATTTTGTCAAAATGCTGTAGGTAATTATCGAGAAATAGTCCGAAGTTCTCGACCAATCAGCGCGCTTGATTTTCTATAATCACCTGTGTAATTCTACTAAAGACGAATAAAACAAAACTTTCACATTATTGGTGACACAGGAGTCAGCTGACGCAGACTGAGCAAACTGTATACAGACTACTATCTCAGATGTCACATGACTCAGATGTGACTACTGTCACATGACTCAGACTGCTGCCACATGACTTAGATGTCTGTCACATGACTCAGACTACTGTCACATGACTTAGGCTACTATCACATGACTCAGACTGCTGTCACATGACTTAGATGTCTGTCACATGACTCAGACTACTGTCACATGACTTAGGCTACTATCACATGACTCAGACTACTGTCACATGACTCAGGCTATTGTCACATGACTCAGGCTATTGTCACATGACTTAGGCTACTGTCACATGACTCAGACTATTGTCACATGACTCAGGCTATTGTCACATGACTCAGGCTATTGTCACATGACTTAGGCTACTGTCACATGACTTAGGCTACTGTCACATGACTTAGGCTACTGTCACATGACTTAGGCTACTGTCACATGACTCAGGCTACTGTCACATGACTCAGACTGCTGCCACATGACTCAGATGTCTGTCACATGACTCAGGCTACTATCACATGACTCAGACTATTGTCACATGACTCAGGCTATTGTCACATGACTCAGGCTATTGTCACATGACTCAGGCTATTGTCACATGACTTAGGCTACTGTCACATGACTCAGGCTACTGTCACATGACTCAGACTGCTGCCACATGACTCAGACTACTGTCACATGACTTAGGCTACTATCACATGACTCAGACTATTGTCACATGACTCAGGCTATTGTCACATGACTTAGGCTACTGTCACATGACTTAGGCTACTGTCACATGACTTAGGCTACTGTCACATGACTTAGGCTACTGTCACATGACTCAGGCTACTGTCACATGACTCAGGCTATTGTCACATGACTCAGGCTACTGTCACATGACTCAGACTACTGTTACATGACTCAGGCTATTGTCACATGACTTAGGCTACTGTCACATGACTTAGGCTACTGTCACATGACTTAGGCTACTGTCACATGACTTAGGCTACTGTCACATGACTCAGACTACTGTCACATGACTCAGACTACTGTCACATGACTCAGGCTATTGTCACATGACTCAGACTACTGTCACATGACTCAGACTACTATCACATGACTCAGATGTCTGTCACATGACTCAGACTATTGTCACATGACTCAGACTACTGTCACATGACTCAGACTACTGTCACATGACTCAGACTATTGTCACATGACTCAGACTATTGTCACATGACTCAGACTACTGTCACATGACTCAGACTACTGTCACATGACTCAAACAACTGCCACAAATGACAATAGACTATGTAGAGTGTCACCTGCATTAAATCATTTTATAATTGCTTATGATTCTTGTTACTAATAATATCCTATTGAAACTATATTTTCTAGTTGATGAATCGTGTTGATCTCAACCTGATGAAGTTTGAAATAGAGGAAAACAAGGTTGTGTTTTACTTTGATGAGGTAATACTTAGAATGTCATACTATCTTCACCTTTTTGAAGAAGGGAAATATAGGTATACACCTATCCCAAATATCGTTGTCCGGGCCGAAAGCAACAACCAAGAAGCTGACGACCGCAAAGGACTTTGGGAATCTCCTAAATAATTAATTTATCCATGGAACTATTCGGCCATTTGAAAATGCATGTTGTTAATGCTTAAATAACATTCATTCAAAAGTGTACTGATTCTGTACTTGCTAAAGAACCTGATAGATAACTATTAGTAAACAAAATTAACCATGATATTATTCAAAGTAACAAAAATTTCATGTTCATTTTCACAACAACAGAAAAAGAAGACAAATCACAACAACAAAAAAACGACTAATTCTGTGAGATTGTGAGAGCAACATAATCTTTATTCAACCGATGAGATAGATTTTGGCCGTATTTTTACTTTATTTACCGTTAGTACCATCTATTCTGCTCTCAAGTCGTCACTTGATTCAGTCAAAAGTAAACTTGGTATAATAAATTATGGGAGGTTTTACGTGTGACGTAGTGGCCGTCAAAATCTACAAAATGTTCGAACCTAACTTTCAAAGTCTGTTAGTTTTTCTTCAAGCAACTAGATGGCATTTGTTTGTTTGTTTATAAGTAACTTATATTTGGTATATTTGACAGATATGTAGACTCACCGATCTAAAATTGAAGTTTTGAGCAAGTAAAATGACGGTTTGACGGCCACTCGCGACAGATTTTGACGTCAGAAAAAGATTCCATAAAACCTCCCATATGTAAACTCGGCCAACGCCAATGGAAATCACAATTAACTTATAACTTACGTTTTTCGTTTGATACCAGCTACCATTAACGTAGTCCAACCACAGACTCAACACTGACATAAATCGAAGAAAACAAAAGTGCATTATCAATTAAGTTAAATACAAAGTACAGAATATATAATAACTTAAGCTTAAATGACGTAGAAGCAAAAGCTTACTGATTATTTGACTGATGGATGAAACTGAAAGCTCAAACAGGTGGACATTTCTCGATGAAACCTTGCCCAGACACACTTTTACTTCAACAAAACATACCTTTGACATTTATTTAAATGTTGGGAATCACAAAAACAGGAGTTTACAGGCTGTTTCTTTCCTTTCCTCTCCATAAATGTTGAGTACTTCATGTTGGTCGAACTTTGATCGAAGTCATTCAGTCATTTTACATGCGCGGGCGCGTCAGGAATTTCGCGCCATTTATGTAAATTACCCTGAATTCAAATCAATGAATATCTTTATTGGAGAAAAATATTTATGATTAAACTTTTTACTTGTGACATTTTTCACAGATCAAGAAAACTTGCATTAGTTTTGAAATTCATCAAACAGCTGTTGTAAAGAAAACCAAGCCGGCATCAGTGACTGTATACGAGTATTACGACACAGGTAGCCCACTAGTAATATTTGTATTACGACACAGGTAACCCACTAGAAATATTTGTATTACGACACAGGTAACCCACTAGCAATATTTGTATTACGACACAGGTAACCCACTAGTAATATTTGTATTACGACACAGGTAACCCACTAGTAATATTTGTATTACGACACAGGTAACCCACTAGCAATATTTGTATTACGACACAGGTAGCCCACTAGTAATATTTGTATTACGACACAGGTAACCCACTAGCAACATTTGTATTACGACACAAATTTATTTTACGAAGCGGTAGCAGTTACCAATTTCACAGGAAACTGATGACCTCACACACACGCACTTCATACTACATTCTACTGAACATTCTGCACACTCAACTCTAGTCCAGTTTTGATGGAGGGATGAAAAGGCTGGAGACTGAAGCAAGGGAAAGAACGAACTAACAAACTCTATTCACACCTAGTCCCCGTTTCGGAAATTGAAATAGTGGTGAGAGGCGTAATAGCCCGTAATCACTCGATAACCCAAGCTTTCCACAAAAGTTCTGAATCTTGCAATTCAAATATGAAATGCTCTTTTTTCCCCAGATAAATCAGCTACTGCTATGTACAATATAACAGAAGAGCAATGTTCCTCAAATACTGGTAATGTACCAACAACCTCCTTGTTTATCCTGATCTCGCATTGTACTAAACATTTAGAAGTTTACAAATGTAATATATGAGAACTGTTAATATAATAATAATAATCACATTCTTAATTAAACGCACTAAATATTGATATCAGTGCGTACTGTTATTACAAAATGGGTCTTAGCCAACAAGACCGTTTTGAGACTTCAAAAATAATAATAATAATAATAATAATAATTTATTTATTGACTTCTTTAATTGACTTCTTTAACATAAAAGGATACTAACAAATATAAATGATTATATATATCAATATTATATGTGTGAGAACTGTTATTACAAAATGGGTCTTAGTCAGCAAGACCCCCTTTGAGAACACAGACCTCATAGTGAAGTTTAGAAAACGAGAGGCCGTGTTGTATCGGTGGATATAGATACGAGGCGAAGCACCTGACCAAATGGTCAGCTTCCATTGGCCTAATAGCTCATGAATTATTAATGAGTTTTAGAATATAAAATAAAGCATATAGGCAGACTAAAATAATAATAGCATTCAAATAAGAATTTGTTTCTCCAATTTGTTTCGCAGCAGCTCCCAATCATTGTCCATTGTGTCCTGAGAAGGTTGACCTTGGCGTTCATAACTCTTTGGTGTGCAAGATGAATAACGGTACGTTAATGACTGTTGAAGAAACATTAATCAACTGACGTTCCGTTATACCGACAGCCTGATGCAAACACGGGTAACAGCCAATCAAATCACAGAGATTTCTGAATGTATTTTATAAATTAATGTACAGCCCTTTGCAAATATTCTGGCACTCAAGTATATCAATATATCGGGTGCATTATGGGTAATGCTATTTTAGAGTTTTCCTACAAAATATGCATCAGATACTTACAAACAACAAACTTAAGACTAAAACGAACATTATGCTAAATATAACCACCAACTTTGCTAGTGTCAAACCACTTTAAGAGGAATTGTTGATTATTTAATTACCCATAATGCACTTGATATATTGATATACTGATATACTTGGTCGCGACAGAATTTTTGCAAAAGGCTGTATACCTATTTCAAAAAACGTTGATAACATGATCTCTGAAACTTTTAAATTCACGTTAACCTCCGCCATATCTGATTCCAAGCTTGAAGTCGAATGAATGAATTCCACTGGTTACTAACGAAAAACCCTCTTGCTCTCGCCCCAACTTTCGCGCGGCCAAAAAACGAAAACTCTTCTGCGCGGCCTACAAAACGCTTGCTACGCAGGCTATCAGTTTCCCCGATCATTCATCTTGATCTCAGATCATCCATTTCAGAACGCCTGTTGTTTTTTTGAAATAGGTGAATAATATGAACTGACGTAAACCTTTTATAATTTAAAAAGTTACACGTTTTTACAAAGTAGAATATTCAGAGATTGATTTGGGTTCGCCAGGGTTCACCTCGATGACTGGTCTTTTCTGTTAAGATGATTCCAGGGCGAGATCAGTGAGATATTCATGAGATTGCCAGGGAGGGAATTATTTATTTAAGTAGATGGTAATGTATTTTTGATTTACAGTTATATAATACGAAGTCCTGCTTTATTCATAGTCATGTCCATACGAACCTTGAAAGACGGCCAAAAAAGGCTCGAGTTTTTGGCCACTCGCCAGTCGCTGAGCTCAAAAACGCCAAAAAGGAAAGATGATCGTCCCATCGTAGTGTCCGTACCTAAAGGCTGCCGTTGTGCTGCGTTGGACGCGGGTTCCGACGCTTTCGTGCTCTTGAAGCAAAAGAAGATCAGTAAGAAACCAAAGCGATTGGATTTGGATGAAAATGCCATGGTCTTGGATCGCAAAACGTTTTCCGCAAAGTCGCTGACAACTGTCTTTGCGAATTGTTTTGCCAATTTGCTTCCCTGATATCAGAAATAAAATAATCATTTTATTAAACGTAGGAAAGAAAAATAGAAGATGATAACTGCATGCAAATCGTCTGATCTGTTTAGAATGTTTAGCATAATTAAAATATACGCATCCAGAAAAAATGTGTACTGTTTTTTCACTTATTATAATTCTCAAACTGATTAATAATAGAGTGATTCTAATAAACCTGGGCATGACTAACTGAACTACACCAATACACACTATTAGACACTCACTCTTTTGTTTTCTTTGATTTAATAAACACTGAGAGCCGGCTGATGACACACCATATAATAGTTGTGCTTTTTCAATGGTTCTGTATTTTATATTAGAGTAAGTTGTGTTTCTCCAGAATTAATTCTTTTAAACCAGGATGCGCAGGATTTGTTTTCAAATTTTGAAATCTTTGCATAGCTATATTATTAGGTTTCCTGCGCATTGCCGTGTCAAAATCAAAACTTTTTTATTTCAAAATACCTAAAAATCCCATTAGAATGACAACAATATAAAGCTAAAAAGAAAAAAAAAGTGAAAATGAAACTTGCTAAAAAAAGAAGGACAAAAAAGAAACAGAACAAAAAAGATCGACTCCTGTGAGACTCGAACTCCAGACCTTTGGCTCCTTGGTTTTAGTCACGGTCCCACCCCTCCCATATCGAAGGAAAGACAGAAAAGAAAACTCAAAAAAGAAAGAAAAATAAATAATGGGACGATTCTCACGAGACATTCTTAGAAGAAGCTGAGACATCGAATCGACTTACGTAAAGGGTGAAGATTTCGGCCCCGCCCGCGCTATCCCGGTGCTACATAAAACTAGGTCCTAAGCAAAAGGCCAGTGAGTGAGGGATTATCCCGCCCCTAAGCCCGTACCTTTGGATATCCTCTTTGACATGTATTTGGGATAGTCTATTCGGACAAGTTCGATGTAATCAGTGCTTATGATAACAGTAATGCAGTTAGAAGACAACGATGAGACAACGATAGCTAGCGATTTATTTATTCCAAATGGGACATCCCATGTTTATTGCAACTATACAAGAGGAAACCTAGACATGATTACTGACACCAGCTGTTACTGTCGAGAAAGACATGAAGTTTATGCCACTTTTTATTTTTCACAAAGTTTTTTTATATTTTCAAGGAAATATTTAGTGTATAAAGACGAGATGTTCACTGGGGACACTTTTTCAGAGCGTCTTTGAGCAATTTTGCGGAAACATCTTTGCGACGAAACACGACAGACTTTTCAGTTAAGCTCACTCGCTTCGGCTTCTTTGCGATCTTCTTTTCTCGTAAGATTATCAATGCCTTGGTACGTGGCCCTAACGCTGCACAGTAGCATCCTTTAGGGAGAACTATGTTAATAGGATGTACGTCTTTCTTCTTCTGAGGCTTGTTTGCTATCAGGTCCTTGCGTGAGATGACATACTTCAACCTCGATTCGCCGCCTTTCAGTGTACGTACAGCCATTACTGGAAGAGAAGAAATCATTGAATAAAAGCTTGACACCAAAGAGGATTCTGTGACAGCGAAATACTGAAGCGCCAACGTAAAATCAACAGCCAAAAAACCCAAACTTGTAGCAGCCTAGTCCCAGGGCGTTCTTTCCTAACCGAGCGCAAGCGCGCAACGCTTTAGACTCGACTGGACTTGTAGTAATGACTCGTGCCCAGGCCTAAGGCCGGCGCACGAGTCTAAGATTCGAGACCGTATTTTTGTTTTGTTAGTGGTACCGGTCGCGATATGGCAGAAGGAGACAAAAAGTCTGGCCACAAGAGAGATTACAAAGCACAAACCAATCAGGAAGCACCGGAGGTCAAGGGGCAAAAATCTAAGTGTATTCTCGTCTAAATTTAGATTGAAATGATGCAATAACCTTCTACATGAGTCTGACGCAGGCTATATCTTACCACGAGAGAGATTACAAATCACAAACCAATCAGGAAGCACCGGAGGTCAAGGGGCAAGTTCAGCTGTCAACTTTATTCATACAGATCTCAAATTGCACGATCTAAGCTGGAGGCCCATATGCCTCTTTCATGATGTACTGCATCCCCGTACTCAATCGCACCAGGGCACGAGTGAACGCTCAATGAGCGTCTAGTTCCAAGAAGCTCATTATCTAATTCCCCAAATAACCTTGCACAGGCTCAGAAATGATAAACTGATCAGCACATAACCAAGTGATAAATAGCGTACCGTTATCATATATTACAGGCTCAGAAATGATAAACTGATCAGCACATAACCAAGTGATAAATAGCGTACCGTTATCATATATTACAGGCTCAGAAATGATAAACTGATCAGCACATAACCAAGTGATAAATAGCGTACCGTTATCATATATTACAGGCTCAGAAATGATAAACTGATCAGCACATAACCAAGTGATAAATAGCGTACCGTTATCATATATTACAGGCTCAGAAATGATAAACTGATCAGCACATAACCAAGTGATAAATAGCGTACCGTTATCATATATTACAGGCTCAGAAATGATAAACTGATCAGCACATAACCAAGTGATAAATAGCGTACCGTTATCATATATTACAGGCTCAGAAATGATAAACTGATCAGCACATAACCAAGTGATAAATAGCGTACCGTTATCATATATTACAGGCTCAGAAATGATAAACTGATCAGCACATAACCAAGTGATAAATAGCGTACCGTTATCATTATATTACAGGCTCAGAAATGATAAACTGATCAGCACATAACCAAGTGATAAATAGCGTACCGTTATTCATCTTGCAGATAATATGTCGTTGTGCGTGAATGTCAACCTTCTCGGGGCACAGTGGGCAATGTTTTGGGACCGCAGGAGTAGTAGGGGGCTCTGAAATGAGAGAACATTTTACGGTCAGTCCGTGGTTTAAAAAGATAATTTTGTAATTACTTGGGATCCCTGTGGAATACCGTGTCTTGTTGTTTTCTCTTGCAAAAGTTGCGCAGTAATTCCCAGTGAACATTGCGCGCCTGGGTTTCGATTGGTTCATGTTTCAGGTCGGTTGGTTCAGGTCGCCATTTTGTCGATTGGTTTAATTACATTTATTTTTACAGAGGATCGCTTTAAAAAGCTATTATTTGGTAAATTGGATATCCTCATTAAATAAAATTATTAGTTCTGTCATTATTATGTTTACTATATCGAGATATAGAGCGCGCAAATGCTGGGCGCTGATTGGTCGAGTGAGTATGACTCAAAATATCACATATGCCCTCGAAGCTTCGCTTCTCGGCCAACTGTTCTTTTTTCGGACCATTTCTCATCCTCGGACATTATTTAGTAAATAAACCCCTTCTGGCGGCTGGTATATCGGCTGATAATGTCCGCGGCTGAGAGATGGTCCGAAAAATGAACAGTTGGCCGAGAAGCGAAGCTTCGAGGGCAACTGTGATATTTTGAGGACCATCGCTAAGCCAAGGACATTATCAGCCGATATACCAGTAAGCCAGAAAGGGGTTTATTTATTTTATAACCCTTCGATAAATTTTCTACGTCGACTTCAATGTTGAAGAAACCGAAACAAAATGACGGATGAAGAAAACAAGTTTCATCGAGTTCAAATATCCGTTCCGTTTGAGATCTTTTCATGTGTAAACTTCTAAAAACGTATTCGAAAATAAAAGATTGATAGTTTTTGAAGTTTTTGAGTGGTTTTCTTGATATTTTGGGTTTTATTTGAGTGAATTTTTGGGCGCTGATTTTGACGTTCGTTCGTAGTTCAAGGATCGAAAAATTATAAAAATACCTCAAATACCTGTCGTATCGACGTTAAAATCCCCCAAAAGGGAAAAAGTACACCACATGTATGTTGTACAAGCTAATTTACCTATTAAAAATACATTACAGTCTTAAAAAGGTTCAGATAATTTCATTTTTCTCCAAACTGGGGGATATCATCTCAAAACTGGGGGATATTACCTGACATCCGTCCAGTGAAATCGTACCACGTGACCCGTTTTAACCAATGGGCGCGCGCGAAAATTTATCGATGGGTTATAATACCTGACATCCGTCCAGTGATATCGTAACATGACCCGTTTTAACCAATGGGCGCGCGCGAAAATTTATCGATGGGTTATAATACCTGACATCGTCCTATGAAATCGTACCACGTGACCCGTTTCAACCAATGGGCGCGCGCGAAAATTTATCGATGGGTTATAACAGCCGATATCCCAGTCGCCAGAAGGGGTTTATTTACTAAATATTCTAATGTACGATTGAGGTTATGAGCCTTGCATGATAATATTCTTCACATTTCCAAATCACATACAGATACAGCTATTTCAAAAAAGGTTATGAATACTGAATACTGCAAAGCTGTATTTTTAGTAATATATACTGATTTGACGATGTTTGGGTCCTGTGGTTACCTGGCTCTGACAGGCAAAGATCCTCTGTTATGTTGTACAGAATGGTAGCCGAGTTGTCTGCAAATAAAGAAAAACTCACATCAATACATCAAACTCAAATTAACAGAAACTCGTAAAAACTTTCTTTCTTTCTTTTACGAGGGTAGTGAAGCGTTGCGTGACGGAACTAAAAACGGATGCGAGGGAGGCTAGGGTAGGACATGACGGTTTACATTGATTAACCAGTGGGCCCGCAATACTAATGCCCCATTTACACCAAACCTTGTTTAGTTAAACTAGGTTTTTCTCGCTTCTGTAATTTGAGGGCATCTAATTTCACAGGAATCAAACTATCTGGTATTTATACTATGCAACACAAAGGACAGTTTACCAGCAGTTTTGTGCCAAATGTTGCATAGCGTTTGTAGATAATTTTCTAAACCTGTTTAGTTAAACTACTTTAAAACATGTTTAAGCCTCGGTGTGAACGGGGTATTAGAAAACTACAATAATAATATAAATATATAAACTATCAATATCACTAATAGTTAATTTATGCGATTAATTAGTAAAATACCATTAATTTATGCGATGTATTTCAAACTACTAATATATCTTGGGTTACCTATGTCGTAATACAATATTGCTAGTGGGTTACCTGTGTCGTAATACAAATATTGCTAGTGGGTTACCTGTGTCGTAATACAAATATTGCTAGTGGGTTACCTGTGTCGTAATACAAATATTGCTAGTAGGTTACCTGTGTCGTAATACAAATATTTCTAGTGGGTTACCTGTGTCGTAATACAAATATTGCTAGTGGGTTACCTGTGTCGTAATACAAATATTGCTAGTGGGTTACCTGTGTCGTAATACAAATAGTGCTAGTGGGTTACCTGTGTCGTATTACAAATATTGCTAGTGGGTTACCTGTGTCGTAATACAAATATCACTAGTGGGCTACCTGTGTCGTAATACTCGTAT
>JAUJYZ010001392.1:25000-192500 GCA_033675265.1 Actinostola sp. cb2023 | reverse complement strand
CAGAATAAATTTATATTATGAAAGGAAAAATTTGAGAAAAAGATGTCAGAATAAATTTATATCATGAAAGGAAAAATTTGAATAAAAGATGTCAGAATAAATTTATATTATGAAAGGAAAAATGTGAAAAAAAGATGTCAGAATAAATTTATATTATGTAAGGAAAAAATTGAATAAAAGATGTCAGAATAAATTTATATTATGTAAGGAAAAATTTGAATAAAAGATGTCAGAATAAATTTATATTATGTAAGGAAAAATTTGAATAAAAGATGTCAGAATAAATTTATATTATGAAAGGAAAAATTTGAGAAAAAGATGTCAGAATAAATTTATATCATGAAAGGAAAAATTTGAATAAAAGATGTCAGAATAAATTTATATTATGAAAGGAAAAATGTGAAAAAAGATGTCAGAATAAATTTATATTATGAAAGGAAAAATTCGAAAAAAAGATGTCAGAATAAATTTATATCATGAAAGGAAAAATTTGAAAAAAAGATGTCAGAATAAATTTATATCATGAAAGGAAAAATTTGAAAAAAAGATGTCAGAATAAATTTATATTATGAAAGGAAAAATGGAAAGAAAAGAGATGGATGAATGGCTGCATGAAGCAGAGGAATATAAAAGTGCATACGCACATTGTGTCATTCTGTTGCGCGAAATACTATGTTTCATAGCTACATGCATGGCCTTGTAGCGAAGCTGGTAGAACATCGGTGATCCGTATCGAATTTGTGCGTTCTATTAAATGCCATCGGAGTCAGAAATTGTTTTTCTTTTTGTTCTTGGAGCTAAGGCTCCGAAGGATTTGTATGGTATAGCACTTCAACTTAAATTTCTAGAGACCTTCTCACCTCAACTAAAAGCTTGCGTATTACAGCATCTGATATTCCTAAGGGGGCTTCTTCAGATGGGTTTTCACACAGACTTGGCACTACGTTCTGGACTGTGACCTTGAGGGGTATGTGACCAAGTTGAACAGGTGTAATGACGTACTTGATAGACTTGGCTTCGTTACCACAAACACAAAGTTTTTGGTCACCAGGTGAACTTAGTTGGAAATGATCTGTTTTTGTCAATCTTATACGAACCTGTGGAAACGTGTCAATGATTGAAAAGGTTAAGTTTGTAAATCGTCTACTATTCCATCGCTGGAAATATGTCAGCCACTTAAAACACTCACGGTCGAGCAACGACTCATGTAGTTGAAGACTGTCGTAACAACGCTGACTTGTTCCCCACGAATCACAGAATATGGAAGAGTGAAGGAAACGAAAAGCGGCTGAAAGACTTTGAGAGTAGACGGATCGGCCACGCCCATACCAGTACTGGACGACATGGCAAATGCAGTGGTATACCAACTGGTAATGGTGTCGGGCACCTTGGCTGTGATTATCTTTTCACCAGTTATATTGCTAGACAAAGAACGAATAAGTACAGTGAACTTTAACTTTATTGTTTAATTAGATTATTTATACTGCACGTTCGTATTTTGAACGAGCTTCGCGCTCTTGGACGACACGTGTCTAAATAAACTATTGTATGGTATTGTATTGAATGATGTATCGGATGGATATGACCTGTTTCGGTGCGACATGAGCCTACCTGATAGTCTCCTCTGTCCACATCCATGTCTCAGGAAAGTGTTTGCGAACAGTGGAAGGATTGGGTTTGGATTTCCTTTGTAATTTAACCTTCTTATTACGGAATTGCTTGGGCCGAGGCAGGCTGACTCCAGATACAGAAAATACCATTCTGTCCTCTGATGGACTCCTAGTAGGATAAGGAAGACAAGGGCGTGAATCAATCCGCGAATCGGATAAATAAATAAGGCCAGCATCCTGTAAACGCACAAAAATATCATGGCTTTAGTAACGACCAACTGTTATTCAATATAGTTATTTGAAAAATGCCCTTCCTTGTAATCTAAAAGCAATTACATTCAATAATAATAATAATAATAATAATAATAATAATAATAATAATAACCGAGCCGCGAGTCCTCGAGCGGCAAGGTAATATTCACCACTACTCACCGACGCTGAGGGGGATAATTGTTTTAGTATTTACCAAATTAGTTGGATAAAAAATGGCACTTTATTAAACAAAGAAATTCGGAGACTGTAGCGAAACGAGACGCCATTTTGAATCTCGTCCCAAAACAGTGAATAGCCAAGGATATTTCGAGTTACGAGAGCCAATCAAAACGCGCCAAAATTGCTATCCACTGATTTGGTAAATACTAAATGTAAATATACAAAACGTGAATCAAAAATAAAAGTTCACAAATATTGCACTTACGTCAAATGCTTTGGATGAGTCGACGTAGTTGTAATCATTGTAACATCTCATTCTATGTCGGTTATATTGCCAATGGTTTGTTGGGCCAACATCGTGTGAGGAAAGAATGTTGACCACCTGACGCAAAACATTAGATTAATTGAGGATGCATAGTTACATATAAATAATAAATAAATAAATAAAATAAATATTTTCTCAGTAGACCCACGAAGTGGCTATTCTTCTACTCCCGGTCTACTAGCACTCACACTCACTACCACTACATTCGATATTTTATACATACAACACTCATTGACAAACTCACATGATGATTTTTGCTGAGGGAGGAAAAACCGGAGAACCCGGTGAAAAAACTCGTGGCATGGTAGAGAACAACACATCAAACAAACTCAATTCACATATGACCCAAGCCGGGAATTGAACCCGGGCCACAGTGGTGAAAGCCCGGGGGGGGGGGGGGGGTACTCCCTTTGTCCAAGTGGTAGGGGTGATCGGCGCTCCTTTTAGGGTTCAAAATATTTCCTGTGTGTACCTTTTAGGGTTCCGACTCAAAAGTCAGTTACGTAACATGACTCCGTACCTTTTAGGGTCAATTTTTATTTAATTTCTTTATTGACAAACATGAAAGAACCGCAGAAGAAAGATCATCATCATCATCATATATATTACCGTACCTTTTAGGGGTTGGAATTAACATGGCTTCAACAGCTCTTTTAATTTATGCGTACCTTTTAGGGTCGTTTTCAAAATCGACCGCCGATCACCCCTACCACTTGGACAAAGGGAGTACCCCCCCCCCCCCCCCCCCCCCCCCCGGGGGTGAAAGGCCAGCGCTCTCACCTCTCGGCCAACCATGCCACCCAAATATATATAATATATCTGTAATTCAGCGCATCGAGACAAAGTGAATTGCGCTATATATTAAGAACTCATATCATACGTGACCTTGGCGCTGTAAACCATTATGATAGCTACCTCGTCTGAGTTGAGGTCATCTGCTGCTTTCAATAGACGCACGCTTTTATCGACGCCTGCCAAAGCCACCGTAGAACCAGGCGTGGCTGTCAGGGTGATTTGAACAGGTTCACCAGGTCTACGGACATTGTCACTGAATCGAACGAATACCTAAAAACAATCAGTACAGAAATAACGCGTGAGAGTTTAGTTTTGGTGATGAGAGCAGCAACGTTTTACGATAAATACGTCATTATCTGTGATAAGCAAATCCTACCTGGTTTTCTAGTTTGTCCTCTACATCTATCACCATGCTGTCTGCTACAATCTCGCCATCCTTCCTTGCATAATACACGAGTAAACGACAAGATGGCACCATGGCTTGTGTTACTGGAAACACAATCGATCCTTCAGCTATCTGGGGTTTCTTGCGATGGATTGCAATGTTTCTTTCTTCTGAGACTATGACATTTCCTCCGCATATCAACTATCGAGAGAATGTGAGATCGGTTGTTATGATTGTAGATTGATACAACGTTAACATGATGGATACGTTATATCGTGTTATACTTGAGTGCTTTACCGAGGTACAAATCAGAAAACCAAGGTCCGGTGAACGTTAACGCAAAGTCAGTAAATACAGACAGCCTCAGTTTCATAGTAATTTCCAAAGTTTTAATTAATTAATTAACTAGACGCTCCTAGAGCGTTTACTCGGGCTTCTTATTGCTTTAATGCTGTAAATGATACCGCTTCATTAGATAACAAAGGCTCTTGTGGCAGTTGACGATTTTAGTTACATGGTTCAGTTAGGCAGTTTGAACGGTTCCTATAAAGTACAATTCTAAAAAATACGTATTTTTTGTTTTAATATATTTGAACATACCTTGGTCCTGTGTTGTTGTTAATGCTATTTACCCAGGGGGGTACTCAGGGGTATCAGTGACGGGGAGGTGCGAATGAGGCCAAACTTTTTAACCCCCAAAAAGTCCATTACGCAAAAACAAGACCCCAAAAAAGTCCAACGGCCCAGAACGTAACCCCAAAAAAGTCCATCTTTTCTCCTCATAAAAAAAAATAAAGTAAAAACACCAAGAGAATGCGAGATAGTTTATGCGTCCAACTTTATTTACATGTATTCATCGTGCATCTGTCATAAAACTTTAGGCAATATAGTCTGTGTCATGTCATATCATTTACGTAGTTTAAACTTGTTAATGAAATCGTTTTACATAAAATCGAGAACGGTAGTATATCATTTTCATCAACGCCAAAAAAAGTCCTTGCCAAAATCTTTATATCAAAAAAAGTCCACCAGAAAATTGCTAAAGGTGCGGTAATACGAGCAACAAAATCGTGCAACTTGTCGCGCAACATTGTTGCGTTGCAAGTTGCAGAGCAATGTTTCTCGTATTACCACCGTTCGCGCAACTTGTCGCGCAACACATTTTCGTGTTCCAGGTTGCAAAACTTTGTTGCGCAAAGTAGAAGCTCTTTCTACTTCATGCAACAAAGTTTTGCAACCTGCAACAAATGACCGAAAATTTAATTTGTTGCGCGACAAGTTGCACTAACGATGGTAATACGAGAAACATTGCTCTGCAACTTGCAACGCAACAATCTGAAAATGTTGCGCGACAAGTTGCACGATTTTGTTGCCCGTATTACCGCACCTTAACCCCAAAAAAGTCCCAAGCCGTGAATTTCGCACCTCCCCGTCACTGATACCCCTGAGTACCCCCCCTGGGGCTATTTAACGCCATTCTGGCTGGTTTTTAGCCGTTTTATAGAGCGGTTTTTGAAAAATTAGCCTACCGGCCAGTCAATAAAGAACCAGCCAGAATGATGTTTAAATAGCATTAACAACAACACAGGACCAAGGTATGTTCAAATATATTAAAACATGAATACGTATTTTTCGCCCCATACATTCACTGTAAATCACGTTCGTACGTACACTCCACAAATGTATTGCTTGGGCTGCCTGTGATTGGCAAAGCTGCCATGAGTAGAGCTTGGGCTACCTGTGGTTCTGATCGTTCTGACCACGTGTGGACGTGCATACAGTAAAATCGTACGTGATTTAAAATATCAGCGTGTTTGTGCACGTGAGATCGGTTCACAAAATCAGTCCTTGTTATGCGGAACTCGAATCTGGTAGATTTAGTGCGATAGGCCGTAATTGGATAATGCTCGGAAGTACAAAGGGAACCAGGAACTCCTGCTGTTGGCTTGTTGTTTGTGTCGCCTTCGGCTTCGAAATACTGCTCATCAAGTCGAAGATTCTTGGTTTTCTTGACATCTGAGGTGATCGTTTCAGCGCTAGAGTTTGTTGTTAAGTTAAAAGTCATAGTTTTGTCAGTTTTTTCGTAGTTTGGGCTCATATATGGCTCATTTGCTATCTCGTAAGAACTAGTTTGAACTTTGCTAGATTTGATAGTGTTGCTAGTATTGAGTTCGTGGACCGACCCGTTCCGAAAACGCTCAACAACTTTTAGTGTGGGTCTACCACGAAAGCCGTCTGCGTTTGTATGCGAGATGAGCGTATAAGGCATGATTCTTTCCGCCAAAGCTTTCTTCGCAGGACACAACATTCTCAGTCAGCAGATGCCGACAAACACGTTCACGCTGAAAAATCATGTGGTTCGAGCCTTCGATTATTTAGTACACATATTTGGAGAGCATGCGCACTAGCTAACTTTATTATTCGGCAAATGATCGGTATTTCATCAGTCGGTATTTATTCGTAAATATGAGCCTGCGATGCCGTCAGCGGTAAACACGCATGCGCTATGGTGACCACTTGCAGATTTGGCGTAGAAACATGACGACGACGACAAAGAAAAACCGTCTGTATTTTATGACTCGGGCCTTCCACAGGAAGCCCGAGTAATTAGTGGACTATACTTACTTACTTACTACTTACTTACTAGCTATAAAAGACGTATCGAGTCTAAAATACTTACATTATAGACAAAGCTGGTTATAGTTTGATTTGCCTTAAGAGTGCATTGAAAATTGATTTTTGCTTTATGTCCAACCTTTAAAAACAAGAAATATTACTCATTCATGGCATAGAGTATATATTTAGCAATCAATTTCATTCAGCAAATTACTCAAACCTTGATCGGTCGTTGTATTTTTTGCAGTGCCAAGAAACTTGAACTTTGAGAATACCATGGGATACACTCCATGGTTGTTTCTGAGGTACGAAATCCTGAACTCGCAGTCTGACGAGCCTTTAAAGAAGCAACATGCGTTATATCTTTGTCTTGTCCAGTGATCAAAGTACATGGGACATTGATTGGGCTTCCTACGGATACAATACACTTGTATCCAGCAACGATCCCGCGAGAGCTGGGGACAGGGAGCCCATCAAAACAGACGAGCCCTTACAGCCACAGAATAAATTGTTGGGCTTCCTGTGGTCTGACAGGAAAGGATATAATAAGGATTCTAATATTAGCTAAAAAAGAAAGAGCTTTTAAAAAAATGGAACAACATTTACTGAAAGGTGGAGTCCCTTGGTTTGGAGCGGTATTTTTTCCACGTCAAAGTTAATAATTCCGGTAGGTGGTGACAGGATTTCTTTACTGAAGATTGTTGTCCCTTTGTCATCCTGAACTGCGATGGTAACTCTTTCCTTCGCAATGGGTTCTCCACCAGGAGTGAACACGTGGATCTAAAAAAAAAAAAATTCCGATTCACTAACTAGATGAAATATAAAAGCTCTCTGGCGTAAGTTCCGTAGCCGTACCATTTGCCCATTACAAAAAAGAGCAGGGGACTGGGAACTAGTTTATTAGAATTAATGTTATTACGAAATTAAGCTTATGACATGAAACAACATGTTGAAATTATCATATGTGCAAAGTTTGATGATTTGAGTGAATTCTGTCGGAATTATAAACTTTTGAAATTTTGAAATTTTACAGTGAATGTATGGTAGACAACGCAAAAAAATACAGAGTTTGTATGGGAAAATGTGCATCTTTGATGCCCTCTAGCATCGTCAATATTAAGCCAAAGTTCACCAAACTTTCCAGATTAGCTAAGTTTGATCTGCTCTGATTTGCTAGTTTCTTATTGAATTAGTTTTACGGACTTGGTCCCAGTCCCCTGCTCTTTTTTGTAATGGCCAATTGATGGTTTTCACGTGACGTCATGGCGGCCATGTTGGATCTCGATAACAAAGCATTCCTCATTAGTTTCTCTTGTTTGTTCCACCAACATGTACTTTAAATCACATGGGATTGATTGCAAACCAGCAATACATGGTCACGCCCATAAATAGATTTCTGGGGATTCTCGTTGGGAATTTTGAAAATAGAAATACAAGAAATACTTTTTACCTTTAAAGGTCTACCAAAATAAAAATGTGTTTACTGACGTAGGAAGTAGGCCATAATTTTATTTACATGCAGGCAAATACCTTAAAAAGCACCAGGATAACTCTAACGGTTGTCATTTTAGGATTAATAAAAACGTCCTAGGCGGTACCCGCATTGAAGGATACGACGAACATACCCACTCCTTGTATATCCCCCTTCAATATCCCCTTATTTTTACCTGTCCATAGAATGGTAACCCAGGTTTAAAATGTTCTGGTGTACCGATTTTGAAGTTTAGTTTCATTCGATGTAGTTGGATCTTGGTTTCAGTGCTAGTGGCTGATCGTGTAACACCGGTCGCCTCTTCAGTCATGGTAGCTGCGATGTTCAAAACTCCACTACGATAGTCTAAATTATTGAAGCTTGCAAAATCTTTCTTTGTTAAAGCAAATTCATAGCAGCCTTTGATCTGTTGAGCATATTAAAAATGTTATGTTATATTATAAAAAAGCATAATGATGCGGTGCATTTGACCACCATCCTTTGCGAAACGAACTCAACATGACTCTGTCCAATACGAGCTGCCACAACATCTAATGTCATGGAGATGGTGTGTGTTCGTGCACGAGGCTTGGAAACAAGCAACACCCTAGCTAACAGGTTCAACACAGGATTCTAGTTTCTTAGTACGGACATGTATGCAAACCGCAAGGGATTGTGGATAAATGTACAGTCACCATTTTCCAGTATGGCGGATTAAAGATTGCAGACTGAAGAAGAAAATATGGTTACATCATAAAATCTATTAACCTTTTTTTTGATTGTAATTTTCTTTCGTTCTTCATATCGCGAATACCACCATTTGATCGTGATGTGTAATACAGCCTTCAACGTTCCTGTCACCAACTGACCGTATGTATATCTGTTATAGACAGTGCATCAAAAATAACGATGAAAAATACTTGACCAAACCTAGAAATTTATCATGCGTCTTTTCGATTAATTAATTAATTGATTAATTTAAATTTGTAATAATTTAATGATGGTTATCACGTGTATGATTTCAGACTATCGTTGCACTCTACTTAGTTCAATTACCACTTTATTATAACAATTTTGAAATCTTCCTCAGTATAAGTCAAATGTAGAAAACTTGACCAAAATGGTGCAATGAATTATTATTATTATTATTATTATTATTATTATTATTATTATTATTATTTACTCCGTCAAACTACAAAATTGTGTATAAATGTGCCAATCACTGCTGCTGGGAGCCAATCAGATTGCAGGAAAACAGGACATAGTAAAAGGTGCGACATATATTGAACCACTAGGATAGTTTGTCATGAGTATTGGAAACCCAACCCATTCTCTCCAAATCAAGAGTTTATATCTCTCATTCTCCCGTTCAATTTCCTCGCTTTTAAGTTCTTTTTCCCCCAACCGTTTTCCTTATCCTCTTCAGTTTGAAACAACTTACTTTGCACATATGGTACCAGTAACAACCTTACTGTCCAAGGCAATGAATGATGGTGGTTGAATGACTACTTCAAACTTTGGCAAGACTGTTCAATTTGAACCAAAAATAATAGTTAAATTAATAAGGTTTATTTCAGTACTAAATAGACAATTTTACCATTGATGCATTGCAATTAAATTCGTACAATGGGCACATACATGATAAAGTTTTAACGAGTGTTGTAATAAGCATAAACGTACATACTGGCGAATCTTGTAATTAAATTAATTAAATAAATAACGTGTAAAACTAATGAAAGTGTTACCGTATTTTGAAACTTCGATAATCTTCTGAACTTGTTTTCCCTAAAACCAAATAATTTAAATTTAGAAAAATGAAATGTTTGATGAGTGGAGGATTGGGAGGGGGGAGGGGGAGGGGGAGGGGCAGGGGTGGTTGCGGGGGAAGGGGAGTTGGAGAAGCAAGGTTGGTCGTCAGTATAAAATATCATAAATGGATTGATCTGATTAGAATCTGTTCCTTAATTAATGTTTTTCGTCTTTTCTGATGATTATCTGGAAAGATTGACTTTGCTGGAAACTTGCGTTTGAAACTTTCATTGGAAACAAGGTGTTGGACATTTCCAAAGAGTTTCCAAGGTTTGAAAGTAGTGCGGTTTTTTTAGTTGTAACTAAGCGACATGAATGACGTCAGTGTGAGGGTTGGGTGATAGCTAAGGTGTGGACACACGCTGCAACAATACATGTTGCAGGGAATGTTCGCACCTCTACGATGGGAACTAAAGTAAGAATGAATTCTTGTGTTTGCTTACCTTATACTGAGCGTGTATCTTCCACTCGCCCAATACAGGATGTTTAGATAAAAGCATCTCAACACTTGCGATTCCTTTTTAAGTGAAAATAAGTCAAATCACTGTCTAATGTATTTGGAGAAAAAAACGAGAACAACTGAGCAGATTCTGATGAGTGAAACTGTACTTTAACTAAATTTCCTCTTACCGTTTTGAAAGTCCATGTTGTTCCACTGCATCATTCGTATGCCCGTTGGATTCTATAAGACGGATTAATAATAATAATAAAAAAATAAAATAATATACCGTAAATTTCCTCGAATAAACGCACTGTGTGTTTATTTAAAAGTTCCATTATAGGGCGTGCGCTTATTCGAGGGTGTGCGTTTATTCGAGGGTGTGCGTTTACTCGAGGGTGTGCGTTTACTCGAGGGTTTGCGTTTATTCGAGGGCGTGCGCTTATTCGAGGGTGTGCGTTTATTCGAGGGCGTGCGTTTATTCCAGGGTGTGCACTTATTCGAGGGTGTGCGCTTATTCGAGGGTGTGCGTTTATTCGAGGGTGTGCGTTTACTCGAGGGTGTGCGCGTATTCGAGGGTGTGTGTTTATTCGAGGGTGTGCGTTTATTCGAGGGTGTGCGTTTATTCGAGGGTGTGCGTTTATTCGAGGGTGTGCGTTTATTCGAGGGTGTGCGTTTATTCGAGGGTGTGCGTTTACTCGAGGGTGTGTGCGTATTCGAGGGTGTGCGCGTATTCGAGGGTGTGTGTTTATTCGAGGGTGTGCGTTTATTCGAGGGTGTGCGTTTATTCGAGGGTGTGCGTTTACTCGAGGGTGTGTGCGTATTCGAGGGTGTGCGCGTATTCGAGGGTGTGTGTTTATTCGAGGGTGTGCGTTTACTCGAGGGTGTGCGCGTATTCGAGGGTGTGTGTTTATTCGAGGGTGTGCGTTTATTCGAGGGTGTGCGTTTATTCGAGGGTGTGCGTTTATTCGAGGGTGTGCGTTTATTCGAGGGTGTGCGTTTACTCGAGGGTGTGTGCGTATTCGAGGGTGTGCGCGTATTCGAGGGTGTGTGTTTATTCGAGGGTGTGCGTTTACTCGAGGGTGTGCGCGTATTCGAGGGTGTGCGTTTATTCGAGGGTGTGCGTTTATTCGAGGGTGTGCGTTTATTCGAGGGTGTGCGTTTATTCGAGGGTGTGCGTTTACTCGAGGGTGTGTGCGTATTCGAGGGTGTGCGCGTATTCGAGGGTGTGTGTTTATTCGAGGGTGTGCGTTTACTCGAGGGTGTGCGCGTATTCGAGGGTGTGTGTTTATTCGAGGGTGTGCGTTTATTCGAGGGTGTGCGTTTATTCGAGGGTGTGCGTTTATTCGAGGGTGTGTGTTTATTCGAGGGTGTGTGTTTATTCGAGGGTGTGCGTTTATTCGAGGGTGTGTGTTTATTCGAGGGTGTGCGTTTATTCGAGGGTGTGCGTTTATTCGAGGGTGTGCGCTCATTCCAGGGTGTGCGTTTAGTAATAAAAAAAAATCAAAAAATTGATTTTAACTTTAATAGTTTCTGCTGGGGACGATGGAGTATGGATGGACGAAAAGAATAGGGAGCTTAGCAGCAGATGTTTTTTGTCAACACGGACTGCGCGCGCACTGACGAATAATGTTCGTAATGACCGTTGACGTCCGTGATGGCAATCTATGACGTGAAAACAGGTGAAATGCTGTCGTCGATTGCCGTCACGGACGTCAACGGTCGTTACGAACATTATTCGTCAGTGCGCGCGAAGTCCACGTAGTCAAAAACGTCTGTTGCTTAGCTTCCTAATAAGGAAAGAAAATAGCTATCGATCCATTAATTTTTCTCAGGAAGGCAGTCCGACCTGTACGTGAATGGAGAGCATATATGTTGACAGAGTAACCGAACTATTGGCTTCTTCAGTTCCGGATCAGTGTTATCTTCCTTCCCAGCAGTATCAATACAGTTTTATTGGTTTTTACTGCAGTTAGTAATACTTACCGATATAAATATCTGTTGGACCTAAAAAAAACAGTAAGACATTATAAATTAGTAACATGAAATAATTAAAAATAAAAATAATAATAATAATAATAATAATAATAATAATAATAATAATAAATAATAAATAAATAATAAATAATAAATATTTAAAAAAAATAAAAAAAAAAATAATAATAATAATAACCATAATAATAACTTTATAATAATAATAATAATAATATTAATATAAAAAATAATATTGCGGATTTATAATCCATGAGTTGTAAAATCGTGATACCAAAAAAGCCATATATTATTATTATTAATATCCATTACCATGGACTCCTGCCATTACTCACCTTTCCGCCTAAAGGTTTTAAGTCATGTTTTACACCAACAACTCTCATACGAACTAATAAATCAAACAACAGCAAAATTAAAACTTTTAAAAGCTACGAAAACTGGAAATGGAATACATCTATTCAACCAATCACAGCGCGCAAAATCATTGATCAACCAATGAGAATGCTTGTAACTACTTCCCACTCATACATAAACGACTTTTTTTTCTCTGATTCTATAACAAGGAAATCGTACTCCCGTATAAAAGTATCAGGGATGCTCGTGATCAAACTTACTTGTCTGTCCAGGCTTATAGATTGGTTTGTCCGTCTGAATGAACAGGATATTCTCTAGGTGTTCAAGCGTCAGTGCTTGCTTATTCCTGAAGTAAGGTTTTCCCCAGTAGTAGACACCGTAGACTTGTAAATAAACGTTGTTCAATTGATTGTAACGAACTTGCGGGACACTTTGAGGAACCTTTGAAAAATACATTCGATTCAAAACCGACACACATAAACTGTAACCTTGTCAGTTCCGTCCAACAAACCTTAATTTCCATCGTCGCCTTCGAGTCCCCGCGACTGAACGATTTGGTAGCCACAGCAATGAGCTTGTTATTACGGGTGATTTTCAAAGATGCTGTAATGTACCATAGTCCATGATCTTCATTAATAAAGTAGACATTCAAACGCTGTACAGTACCGGTGCGACAAACTCGAGGTGTGGTGATCAAGTAGCCTCCTGAGCCACTGCATTAGATTAAGATTTGAATACCGAGTCAATATTTCACACCTCATCGTTTCATAGGCACTTTAAGGGAGTATGATCGATTTTTAGTGTTTTGCATAAATTATCCTAAGTAGCGCGCGGGTTCAAGTCCCGGCCGATCCGGGCGTCAAATTTTTTTCCGTATTTATCTTTTTCTTATTGTTTTTCTTTGCCCTTAAATTGATTTTCTTTGATGTTTGACCCAATTCTCTCAGTTTTAAAATTGAACTGATATGTTTCTTGTTGACATGCTGGCCTCAAGATGTAGATACTGCGGGCTCACAAATCTATATTGCAAGGAATTATGTTTCTCCATATCTCATCTCCGGGGGGTGGGAGGTACTCCAGGAAATTTAGGCCGAAGCCCGCCCAGCCCCCCGTTTCCTAGCCTGCGAATAACCCCTGTGGCGAGCGAAAAAAGCGGCTGTATTCGCAGGCTACCCGTTTTCGCGGTCCCTGATTGAATAACCAGTCTTAAACAAGAATCAGAGAACACCTAAACCGGCGCAGTTAGAAAATTGGTATTTCAAAGAGCTAGTGGATCAACACGTTGGATAAATACACATTCACTCCATTACAAACGTAAACAACATATCAACAGTCATATGCATGGAATGAAGCCCTCCCAGTACTCTAGATAGTCTACCATCATTTTAAATGAATCCTCACCTTTCAACAGATTCGAAACTCAAAAGCGAAAACAACAAAAGAGAGAATGTAGAAACGCTTATCCAAGCCATCCTTTTGCGACTCAGTTCTGTGACGTCGTCTCAATATTAAAGCTATGCCTGTATAGTCGCTATTTAAAGGTATCGACAAAGGATATCCTGTAACTAAATCTTTAAGGGCATAAAACTGGCCCTAGAGACAATAGTCACTGATCTGTCAATTTCAATCTGTGTGCGACGAAAGGCCGGATAAGCGCAAGCAGCAACACACTTTATATATCGTATGAAACCGGTCACGTAACTGAAATGTGTGAGTATCGATTTTCAACGAAATCTTTGATGTGGTTGTACATTAAAGCCTCGTCTACGGGAGACGGCAAGTTTTCCTTGACAGGTTTTCCTTAACAAGGAAAACTTGCTCGTGTAGACAACAAAAAACATCGCCAATTATATGACCCTTTCATATAGACCATATAATGGTAATAAAAATCATTCATTATTATTATTATTCATAGCCAAGGCGAAGTGAACACAAACGCTCAATTACGCTAGAAGTCCTATAGAAGAACCAATCAAAAAATATACTTTTTATTTGATTGACAAAATATATACTTTCACTATGTTCACTCTTGTCGTTCATATTTAAAAATAATAATTTTAGCTTTAAAAAAGTATAATCTCCTGACAACAAAATTCCACGAGAATGACAACAATATAAAACTAAAAAGAAAAACAAAAGAGAGAAAATGAAACTCGCTAATAAAAAGAACAACAAAAAAGATCGACTCCTGTGAGACTCGAACTCCAGACCTTTGGCTCCTAGGTTTTGGTCACGGTCCCACCCCTCCCGTATCGAAGGAAAGACGAAAAAGAAAACTAAAAAAAAGAAAAAAGAAATAATGGGACGATTCTCAGGAGACATTCTAAGAAGCTGAGACATCGAATCGACTTACGCAAAGGGTGAAGATTTCGGCCCCGCCCGCGCGCGCTATCCCGGTGCTACGTATACATAAAACTAGGTCCTAAGCAAAAGGCCAGTGAGTGAGGGATTATCCCGCCCCTATGCCCGTACCTTATTTGGATATCCTCTTTGACATGTATTTGGGATAGTCTATTCGGACAAGTTCCATTGTAATGCTTATGATAACAGTAATGCAGTTAGAAGACTGACAACGATGAGACAGCGATAGCGATTTATTTATTCCAAATGGGACATGAATGTTTTTCCCATGATTATTGAAACTATACAAGAGGAAACCTAGGCATTAACTGAATTCAATTAACATTATGCATCATTACTGACACCAGCTGTTACTGTCGAGAAAGACATGAAGTTTATACACCGAATCGAAATATGGCGACCAATTCGAATAACTATTGTTCCTGACTGACCAACCTTTCATTCATGTGAAAACGCTTTTGTGTTTCCACGTGAACACGAGGTTGGTCAGACCAGAACAATAGTTATTCAAATTGGACGCCATATTTCGATTCGGTGTATGTCACTTTTTATTTTTCACAAATGTTTTTTTTAATTTTGAAGGAAATATTTAGTGTATAAAGACGAGATGTTCACTGGGGACACTTTTTCAGAGCGTCTTTGAGCAAGTTTGCGGAAACATCTTTGCGACGAAACACGACAGACTTTTCAGTTAAGCTCACTCGCTTCGGCTTCTTTGCGATCTTCTTTTCTCGTAAGATTATCAATGCCTTGGTACGTGGCTCTAACGCTGCACAGTAGCATCCTTTAGGGAGAACTATGTTAATAGGATGTACATCTTTCTTCTTCTGAGGCTTGTTTGCTATCAGTTCCTTGCGTGAGATGACATACTCGAACCTCGATTCGCCGCCTTTCAGTGTACGTACAGCCATTACTGGAAGAGAAGAAATGATTGAATAAAAACTTGACACCCAAGAGGATTCTGTGACAGCGAAATACTGAAGCGCCAACGTAAAATCAACAACCAAAAAACCCAAACTTGTAGCAGCCTAGTCCCAGGGCGTTCTTTCCTAACCGAGCGCAAGCGCGCAACCTGAGGACGAGCGCGTATGCCAGAGGAACGGTCTGTGACGTCAAAGAGGCGACGCTTTAGACTCGACTGGACTTGTAGTAATTCCAAGAAGCTCATTATCCCCAGGCTCAGAAATGATAAACTGATCAGCACATAACCAAGTGATAAATAGCGTACCGTTATTCATCTTGCAGATAATATGTCGTTGTGCGTGAATGTCAACCTTCTCGGGGCACAGTGGGCAATGTTTTGGGACCGCTGGAGTAGTAGGGGGCTCTGAAATGAGAGAACATTTTACGGTCAGTCCGTGGTTAAAAAGATAATTTTGTAATTACTTGGGATCCCTGTGGAATACTGTGTCTTAGTTGTTTTCTCTTGCAAAAGTTGCGCAGTAATTCCCAGTGAACATTGCGCGCCTGGGTTTCGATTGGTTCATGTTTCAGGTCGGTTGGTTCAGGTCGCCATTTTGTCGATTGGGTTAATTACATTTATATTTACAGAGGATCACTTTAAAAAGCTATTAAATAAAATTATTAGTTCTGTTATTATTATGTTTACTATATCGAGATATAGAGCGCGCAAATGCTGGGGGCTGATTGGTCGAGTGAGTATGACTATATTCTAATGTACGGTTGAGGTTATGAGGTTTGCATGATAATATTCTTCACATTTCCAAATCACATACAGATACAGCTATTTCAAAAAAGGTTATGAATACTGCAAATTAAGCTGTATGTTTAGTAATATATACAGATTTGACGATGTTTGGGCGTCCTGTGGTTACCTGGCTCTGGCAGGCAAAGATCCTCTGTTACATTGTACAGAATGGTAGCCGAGTTGTCTGCAAATAAAGAAAAAACTTACATCAAACTCAAATCAACAGAAACTCGTAACAACTTTATTTATACGCTAGTGGGTTACCTGTGTCGTAATACAAATATTACTAGTGGGTTACCTGTGTCGTAATACAAATATTACTAGTGGGTTACCTGTGTCGTAATACAAATATTACTAATGGGTTACCTGTGTCGTAATACAAATATTACTAGTGGGTTACCTGTGTCGTAATACAAATATTACTAGTGGGTTACCTGTGTCGTAATACGAATATTGCTAGTGGGATACCTGTGTCGTAATATAAATATTTCTAGTGGATTACCTGTCTCGTAATACTCGTATACAGTCACTGATGCCGGCTTGGTTTTCTTTACAACAGCAGTTTGATGAATTCCAAAGCTTACACAAACACTCTGTATCTGTGAACCAGAGACGTATAAGAAAGCCTTTTTAATTGAACATTTCTATATTTTTTTCTGGTGAATTTTAATTGCATGAAAACTGAGTTTAATTTGGTGTGGAGATCTAGCGGTTAAACAATAGCCACCTTCCAAATATGGAATTATGCTACCAAATAAGGAGTGGTCTTACCTCATCAAAGTAAAGAATGACCTTGTTTTCTTCAAGTTCGAATTTCATGAGATTAAGATCCAAACGATTCATCAACTAAATTTCAAAACAGTCACAATTAGAAATGTCTACATATGCCTCGGACGTTGACAGTATGGTGAGTTGTTACGGTCATGGTACGGAATCGAAGACATCTATTCAACCAATCACAGCGCGTAAAATAATTTATCAACCAATTACTCCCTCAGCAAAGTTGTGAGCCTGCGATGTACTTCAGCGGCAGCGTAATGAAAGTTTACAGCCGAGTGAGTGATCCCAAAAATATTGTCCCAATGTCATCCTTATAGCTAAAAATGACTATCATTATCAACAAACTATAGTCATTATAATTCATCAACTGTTTACCCTTTCCAACGATTCTTCATCAGCACTGTACCCAGACACCAGTTTAACATCAATGACTGCCATGTCTGATTTATCTTCTTCAAGCCACCTAATAATAACAAATGACAATAGGTGTTCAAATAAGGACGTACAAGAAACGTGCGCCCTCGGAAATTAATTTCCAATGGATTTTCAGCCAATTTCCAAGGTTTGTGAATCTTTTATTTAGATTTTATTTAGAGACTTCCATCACGCTTATTTTACAAACACACATAAATTAGCCATTACCAAAACGAGCAGGGGATTGGGACCAAGTCCGTAAAACTAATTACTCGGGCCCAGGCCGCAGGCCGCCCGAGTTAGAAAATGCGGATTTCGGTAGTAGTAGTAGTAGTAGTAGTTTTGTTCGGCTTCAAAATGACGAGTATGCGACGTATTTAATCGTATCCGGAGTTTCAAGATTACTCCGCAGATTTGAAAAGATAAAGGAGACACAGGACTCAAGTAGATTATGAATCTTAGTTTTGAAAGCAGCTGTAGATCTTCAAGCTATTAAAAGGTCAGGATTCTAGTTCATCGTTCAATGACTAGAAGTGGTAAAAGGACTAGAAGCTCGCTTAAAATATATATTTTTTTAAACAAACGCGAGGCCGTTATCGGAACCATCTGACCTATGCAACCTCAAGACGTATCATGTTCGTACTCACCGGACTAATAGTCTCCCTCGTCACTCAACTGTCACTGATTGTCATGACGTCAGAGAAATTATATTGTATTGAAGAAGATGTCCTTGTTTTATTCGACGTTCGAACCGTAACTCGAACCCGAACTCGATTCCAAACTCGACGTTTCGGGATCTGAAGCTAGAGAGGGGGCCTTTACACAAACTCATCAAAATCAAATCAATTGAACTCAAAGTCAAAAGGTAATCAAATGAACTCAAAGGCAAATCAAATGAACTCGACACATACATGTATATACATAGTCTCCCTCGTCACGCAACTGTCAGTCATTGTCAGGTCTCTCCTCGCGCAGCTGACATTGTCCTTGTTCTTCAACCAACTGGCATTCATTTTCAAGTACTTCCTCGAACAACTGACATTTTCCTTTTCACAATGCCCGAGTGAACGCTCATTGAGCGTCTTGTTCAATAAGAAACTAGCAAAAATGGGCATCATTTTCTGAGAGAGCAGATCAAGCATAGCTAGTCTGGAAAGTTTGGTGAACTTCGGCTTAATATTGACGATGCTAGAGGGCATCAAAGATTTCTATTTTCCCATACAAACTCTGTAAATTTTTGACGTGGTCCAGCCAAACCATACTACATTCACTGTAAAATTTTGGCTGGACAACACAATTTCAAACATCTATAATTCCGTCAGAATATGCTCAAATCGCATCAAACTTTGCACATATACTAATTTTAACATGCTGTTTCATGTCATGAAACTTTCGTAATTGCATTAATTCTAATAAACTCGTTCCCAGTCCCCTGCTCGTTTAGGTAATGGCAAATAGTAAGTACAGGACATGGACAAGCGAGATGAGGGGCGGGAGAACGGACTCTGAGGTCCCGGCGAGGCGCACGCCCCAGCACACTTACGAATGTACAGGGGAACCGATCGGACATATCAAACTTATGTTATACAAAAGGTCATTGTTTCACATATGCAGATGAGGCGAGTCTTGTTTAGGCGAAAACAGCATGATTTTGATACATTTTTGCTTTTTACTGCATTGTTAAAATACAAATCAAAAACCTACCAACGGAATATAAAAGACGAATATGTAAGGAATGAATAAGCTGGCAATTCAAGCACAAATAAAGAGGTTTGAAGGTGGCATTTTCCGTTTCTTCAAAATTGATCGAACTGAAATCTCTGAAGAGATATGGGAGAGCGTTAGATACGCTACACACAAAAACCCTTTGAATTCTTTGGGAATTGTGTCAATCAAAAACCTACCGCCAGATTCAAATGCTCTGTAATGATACGCGCGTTTTGATATAAAATACATGTATATTGGATATAATTAAGCGGTGGCAATATGAAATCTAAAACTCTTTGTTTGGTAATCGTGAACATCATATTGGTGCTCTTTATCCCGGTCTGTATGTAGAAGCTACATAGACAAATAAATTATGGCTCGGAAAGGACGTTTTTGAAGGCAATTTCTAATATTTACACACAAGATCAATAGGTCTGAAGTTCGAATTTGTGATATATTTTCCCCTGTTGAGGAAACATATGCAGCTCTATAGCATCCTCTTTTATACTTCTAATTTACACATTGTCAAAGGCGTAAAAAGATCAATTGAGAAATGCTTTATTTAGCGGCCAAAGAACAAATTGCTCGATTAATCGGGCCTCAAACGTGCTTTTAATAGTAAACAAAGCACATTTGTAATTCAATAATTTCATCTCGCACAAGCGCATTCAAAAACGTTGTCCGCGTGATACTGTGTCCCAACAGGAGCAAATGTTCAATGATGCAGGACATAAGTTTGATATGTTTAATCATTGGAAATTCGTTGGAAATTCAATTCAATCCCGATACCTCTGAAATTGATCATTTCCAAACAGGTCCGTAGCCAGTATAGAGGCTACCAGGATAATTGCCTCTGTAAAATTTGAATGAATGTTCTAAGTTCTGTCTCGGTATAGGCTTGAAAGCCTATATTTCTTCGTTTTATATTTCTTCAGTATTCGTGTTGTGACCTTAACTGGACTCTTTGTGACTTACTTGGCGCAGACTTTCATTTCTAGGGGTTGACATAATTCTTCTCCTGCTTCTGTAGTCACAATAGAAGAGCGGATTGCTTTGTGTGGGTGAACGCTGACTGACAATTTAAACGCGGGCTCTTCTTCAACGTCTGGGATATTGTACAAAACATCAGCCTGAAAATTGAACAAGGAGAACATTCTTCATCAGTTCAAAAAAAAATTCCATGTCACTCCCCTCAGTGGTTGCTTGCTTGATCATTTTGCTGGTGAGACAATTTTCTTCTCTTTTTGTATATTTTACGATTTGAACCTTTTCTCTCTGCTTGATAGGACATGGGGGGCAGAATAGAATAGAGGTGAAACCGTACCTGAACTAATGCGCATCCCTGTCCGACAGCCTCAATGGGGATATACTTTGTATTTGTGAAGAAAAGCTTCTCTGGAACCTGATAAACGAAGATATTTTATGATATCATTATGACTCAGTTAAAAAAAATGGGCTTTCTCTTTCTTATGGCCACAAATCGCCAACTGGGTACCAAGGCGCATGCGCTCTGTGCCGCAGAGGAAACCAAAGGCTCATTGCTGAAGTCAGCCGAGTGAACGCTTATAGAGCGTCTTGTTTCAATTAAAAAGTTTTCTTACCACAACTCGTTGCATCACCAGTCGGTTGGCGTCATTTATACGGAAACTTTTATGGAAATGTCTGTCATGGAGGTACCCGACATCGATTCTCATGTGTGTTCGTCCTTTACCGTATACGTATCCGGCATACATTGACAGCCCTTGCAGAGCTACGCACGTGTCCTACAAGTAAAAGCGAGTGAGTCCAAAAGTAGTATACACCCCCCTGGTAGCGGACATTGTAGAGGAGGGGTGATCTATCTTTTTATCGACCACCCCTCCCATTGAAATTCCGCAATATCGGGAGAGTCAGCTACTTCGATATATTGAATTTCTACTGAAACACTTCAGAGTGTGATGTACAAGGGTAGAAATGACAAGGATAGGAGCAAACTTCAAAGTAAACTTTATTACAACACTCAGGGCTTTTCAGTGTCAATATCTACACAATGAACATTATATATAAAACTGTAAAACGATATACAATATGTAAACAATTGATTAAATATCTAAGGGACATAAATAAACAAACAATTATGTGTTACCTGTGTGGACGAAAATCCTCCAAGTGCGTTCCTTTGTTTAGATATCCATTGTATAATGGGCATAGCGTCACCAATCGCCTTAGAATCGGTTCCGTCACCAATCATCGCCATGAGTGCGTAAGAAGTCATTTCAATGTTGGTTGAGGACGAACGATAATATGGTGCAAACCAGTAATGTGCTTTTTGTTTCTTCGGTTTCGCTTTCTTCTCCCAGTGCATTTGCCCATCTAGAAAACGTATTCAACAAATGTTATATTTAAAAACAGTCAAACCTCTGTTTAAGCGACCAGCCTCTATTTAGCGGCCAGTGGTCAATGTGGCCGAAAGAGGCATTGTTGCACCTCTATTAAAGGTGCGGTAATACGAGCAACAAAATCGTGCAACTTGTCGCGCAACATTGTTCAGATTGTTGCGTTGCAAGTTGCAGAGCAGTGTTTCTCGTATTACCATCGTTCGCGCAACTTGTCGCGCAACAAATTAAATTTTCGGTGTTGCAGGTTGCAAAACTATGTTGCATGAAGTAGAAAGAGCTTCTACTTTGCGCAACAAAGTTTTGCAACCTGCAACACGAAAATGTGTTGCGCGACAAGTTGCACGATTTTGTTGCCCGTATTACTGCACCTAAAGCGGCCAGCCTCTATTTAGCGCCACTTGCCACTGAATTCTCCGAGGTTGGCCGCTTAATAGAGGTGCCACTGTACGTTTAATTGAAGCCGCATTAACGCGAAAATAATGAAATATCAATCAAACCTTTGACTATTGCTTGAGACCTGAGTCTTGTCAGGAATTCCCCACGAGCAGGATGTCGAGCAAGTGTTAGAGCAAAAGCGATAATTGCGTTACTGTAGGGATCTGTCACGCTATCTTTCTGGGACGTGACGCATTTAAGAGCGTTAACGATAACGTCACTCTACAATAAAATATATGATAGTATGGATTGAAAACCTTTAGAAATATTTTTAACAAGGTTGGTTGTCGTAATGATGACGTACCTTTGGATTTATTTTACTTTCCAGGAGTGATATAAGTACATAGGCGGTCAATGTGACTGGACTTGACACACCACCCTAACAAAAGTCATAATTGGACATTACAATATTTTTATACTTCAAAATTGATTATATATATATTCTATCTATACACCCGCTATTACCCAATTGAATGGGTGGAAGACTGTGCACCCTCCTCTATCTGTCGGTACTCGTGATTTGTACAAGTATGTAAACATAAAATATGTTATTAAATATATATAAAAAAATAAAAAAAAGTGTTCTGAGCCGCATTGCCTCCACAAATATCAAATGTGCAGGTTCTTCTTTACCTTGAGACCTTTGTTAAACAGCTTTCCTTGCTTTTTAAAGCAGCCAGTGTCGAGTTGATTGGATGCGATCCACTTAAAGGTGGACTGGATTTCTTCGTCATCGACAAATATGAATTGTCGAGCTTGAGAGAAGGAGCGAAGAACAAACGCGGTCAGCCTAGAAAGAAGAAACTAGTGATAAAACAGTTTGAATTTTGAATCCTTTTCCCAAACAACTTCCACGGCCTCCCCATGCGTCAGAAATTTGTCCACTCTCCGACTTAATGCAGTGGACCCAAACTTACCATAAACTCCCTTCTTTGTCTCTGTCGCCAAAAGCACTGTACGATCCATCTTTGCGCTTGTAAGTCAATTCTCGCTGATATCCTTTAGATGGGTGGTATAGAAATAAAGAGTGTCAGAGAACACACACGTCCAACTTAAGGACAGCCAGGATAACATCATTTATTATCCAACTATACATAGACGAGTAAAAATATCGTGCGAGTAGGACTGGAGCGAGTATACTCGTCTATTTCGCGCGCGCACTTTTATATAAATATCCTTCACGGGATGAGTGTAGTTTTCGCATCACAAAAGGGTTGGATAATAAATAACTTATTTAACATTTTAGTGTGTAGTAAGGCTGGAAATTTTTACTTGTCTTTGCTGCAGACTCGTAAAAATATCCAGCCTTACAACACACTAAAATGTCAAATAAGCTGTATGTACCTGTTCTGAGAAATCCCACTGCCTTATCTTTAATGTTGCCTACAAGCTTGTTTGTGATGTTCAGATATCGCATGATGAAGATGTTAGGAGCAAACTTGACCATGTTTTGTTCACCGCAACCAGTTGGTAGCCTGAGTAATCCTTCAAGACCGGTTAAACTGGGACCCATAAGATCACCTGAAATACGACCAATCATAGTTAATTAAGAGATCAATATTAGTGGTATAGTTGCTCTCTTGCATTGCCACTCACCTATTGCGGAAACAGTTGCATGAACAGAACCTTGAACAATGTTTTTTGGAGGGAGATCTTCATCTTTTCGCGGAACATCTTGCCCTTAAGCTGGTATTCTAAATAATACACATCAACAAATCTTATAAATGTTGAGGTAGACCTATGATCCGCGACCCGGATTTCTTGTGGTATGCCCAAGGTACACTGGAAGAAACGCGCGCTCTTTTAAAAAAAACATGGATATTAATTGGAAATTAGTCGGACGTTTTCAAGGTTTTGGACATTTCCAAAGAATTTCCAAGGTTTGAAGAGCGTGCGTGTGGTTTATTTTCCAGCGACAGTGTTACGGATAATTCAGTGTAGTTACCTTGTGGACAGACAAAACTACTGTACGTATACTCTTGTCGAACACCTTCAGCCTAGTAACAAACACGAAATAAATACAGGATAATAAAGGTACAGGATAATGGTTGGACAGACTTGTTACAAGATCACAGCAAGTAAAATCGTGGATGGATGGAGGAATTCATACTGATGGATGAAGCAAAGGAATTTGAAGTGGAATCACTGTTGCGTCTTTGTTTAATGTACTGCAGAGACCTTCTCACCTCAACTAAAAGCTTGCGTGTTACAGCATCTGATATTCCTAAGGCGGCTTCTTCAGATGGGTTTTTACACAGACTTGGCACAACGTTCTGGACTGTGACCTTGAGGGGTATGTGACCAAGTTGAACAGGTGTAATGACGAACTTGACAGACTTGGCTTCGTTACCACAAACACAAATGTTTTGGTCACCAGGTGAACTTAGTTGGAAATGATCGGATTTTGTCAAGCGTATACGAACCTGTGGAAATGAATGGATACATTGAACAATTATTCCACGAAATCGAGTCGTACATGAGGTGATAGCCAACGAGGTTAGGTTAACCAACGAAATACAGTACAGTCGTCAAAGGAAGTGCGAATACCACGTTACTTACTGTGGCACATTTACTCATGTAGTTGAAGACAGTCGCGACAACGCTGACTTGTTCCCCACGAATCACAGAATATGGAAGAGTGAAGGAAACGAAAAACGGCTGAAAGACTTTGAGAGTAGACGGATCGGCCACGCCCATGCCACTTGTTGACGACATAGCAAATGCACCGAGATACCAACTGGTAATGGTGTCGGGCACTTTGGCTGTGATTATCATTTCACCAGTGATATTGCTGTGGAATAAACCAAAGAGTGGTTCAAATATAACTGGCCAATTATTTGATACAAGTGCCGCGTAGGAAGTTTCTCTACGTTCAGAAGAAGAAGAAGAATACTTTATTTGCACTTTCAGTAAGGCCTCTTTAAAATCTATTAATGCGTAGGCTACCTGATTGTCTCCTCTGTCCACAGCCAAGTTTCAGGGAAGTTCTTACGCACAGTTGGTGGCGACGACTTTTTAGATTTTGGAGGTCTTTGATCTGGAGCCTTCTCTGTTACCATAGGTGCCGCAATAGGACCATTAGGGCCGCCAAATCCGCCTCCATTTGCTGCTCCTCCTCCTGATGCAGATACCGCTCCTCCTTCTCCTATTCCTCCTCCTCCTCCTCCTCCTCCTCCTCCTCCTAGAAATGTAGTCATTGATAACGAAGTTAAATCCTTTACACTTATCTTATTTTTAATATAAATGTACGAACAGACACTAAAATTATTCAGAATTTCCTTATAAAACTACACACTCTGCAAATAACAATCCCATTCCATTATTACACACAAACACTTTATACCCTAATGCACCCCGTGACATCAACGGCTTAGTTAAAAATCATTACAGAATATCATAATTACCAAATCCAAACTTTCGTGATCTCCAGCCATAGAATTTGGGGCATGGACGTGATTCAACAGTCAAGTCGGAGAAGTAAATGAGACCTGAATCCTGCAGAAGATGCAAATAATGGAGAAAATATAAGCAGAAACGGGATAACTCTAACGGTGGTGGTCATTTTATCGGGTGTAAAACACCGTAGGCGGTACCAAACTACGATGAACGCCGAGCATCCCCGCCACTTTTATATTGGAGTACTAGTCCCTCCGTGTCTAGACGCTTCATTTGGAGAAAGAGTGAGTTGAGAGAATTCATAGTTGCTACTGTTTTATAGCTGATATCGAGTTGCGAAATTGGAGTAAGGCATCTTAGTGTCTTATGACTGATCGGTCGAAGACTTGAGTTAGCCCTGATCAAGGTTCAATGGGCTTTGACTGGGCTCTGACTAAAGAGCGCACTTTGCTACATAATGCCTATTTTAAGATACAGCCTTACTTACATAAAATGCTTTAGATGTATCAACAAAGTTGTCCCTTCTATATGGCATAATACTACGCGATCGTCTCAAAGGTGAGAATCCACCTCCGCCTCTCCACCATCCGTGATGAGTACATGGGCGTTTCCTTTGGTTATTACCCGATGGACCAACATCTTGTGAAGATAGAATATCTATAACCTAAACGTATCTTGCATTAATCTATGTGAATCAACAAAACAGTGACGACCGCAGAGTAAATACCTCTTTTGTAGTGAGGTCATCTGCTGCTTTCAACAGACGTACGCTTTTATCGACGCCAGCCAAAGCCACCGTAGAACCAGGCGTGGCTGTCAGGGTGATTTGAACAGGTTCACCAGGTCTGCGGACATTGTCACTGAATCGAACGAACACCTAAAAACCATCAGTACAGAAATAACGCGTGAGTTAGTGAAGGAAGCAGAATTCTTTAAAAACCCTCATTGACAAAAGTAAGTCAAACCTGGTTTTCTAGTTTGTCCTCTACATCTATCACCATGCTGTCCGCTACGGTCTCGCCATCTTTTCTAACGTAATACACGAGTAAACGACAAGAAGGTACCATAGATTGGGTCACCATAAATTCTATAAAATCATTAGCTTTGTTGAGCTTGGAAACCTTGGCGCGCTTGTCTGCATCTGGTTGTGGTTCTGGTCGGGGGACATATATGTTAAATCGATCACCTAATCGGGGAGTAGCAGTCCCGTTGAATTTGGTAGTTGGAGTAGCAGTTCCGTTGAATTTGGTAGTTGGAGTAGCAGTTCCGTTGAATTTGGTAGTTGGAGTAGCAGTTCCGTTGAATGTCAAAGTTGGAGTAGTCGTTGGACTCGTAGTTGTCGGTTGAGGAGTAGTACTGGTAACTGGTTGTGGCTTTGCTTTGAATGTCAACGTTTTCTTTCCTGATGTTGTCACGTTTCCACCGCACATCATCTAAGGAAAACATGGTTGGCTCGGTAAGGTGAAAGAAACAACAACAAACAAATATGTGGTAATTCGACTTTTCATCTTCACATTATTACCATGTGTCTTTCCCTTTTCCCCACTGAGTGGCCCCAAAGGTGAAACTATCCAATCATCAGCAACAGCTCACATCAATAGTCCAACAAGCTTTCAAGGCAATCATACAAGTCATCCACCGTGGATAGATCGAGCAATTATTCACTTGGATGACTCATGCATTGATGGTCAAAATGTTTTACCGTGTAATCGTTTGTAGAGTTTTGTTTTTCAAAGAAGATGCAAACAGTTTTGTGCACTTACATGATAAACGAGCTCACTTGTAAATGTATTCTCTGCCGTGGTGTATTGAAACTTTATCTTGGCCTTGCTTCCAACCTTTTAAGAGAAAACTGACAATGAGACTGAACTCTATAAACCCCAAACCCTTTAATGAGTTCTATTTCAAGTGTTACCTTTAATGGCTTGGACTGTTTTTTCAGGGCCAAAAAGCTCCAGCTTTTAGAGTACCATGCTGTGCAATGAATGCCAGCTGTGGGGTACCATCGACTGTATCCGAAACCATCTTCATAAACCTCACCAGTACCATGGCGAGCCTAAAATAAACAATCGATGAGCAGTGTTAGAATCGGAACCATGCAACGTTGTCAAGTTGGAAATCATAAAGCTTGAGGTCAAAGGTAGTTTGTCGCCTGAGGGGTGTTGAACTTGGCAACTCAAAAACAGAAATCGATGCAACGTTACCGCAATCGCTACGTTGCAAAAAGTAGAGCTTAGTTTTTGCAGCAACGCGCACTTTTGAAACCTTTGCAAGTTGACGTTGGAAATGCGATGGAAATTCAACCAACAAATGTGCAGGTTTCCAAACTGCGTGGGTTAATTTTTGCAAAGAAATAATAATAATAATAATAATAATAATAATAATAATAATTTATTTCTTCAATAAAAAGAGAGAGAGCGCATTCCACAATATCTCAATGCTCTTTACAAAGATAAGAAGTAAAAACAGTACGTAAATAAAAACACCGCTATACATATATCTGTTGCAGGGTATGTTATACAAATAATGCTTTCCAATATAATATTTTTAATTTGTTAATTTTATTCTAAAATTAGTACTTCATCCATATAGAAAATATGGATATACTTACATCAAGGGCAAGGTACGATAGCTCGTGGTGCACGTCCTTGATGACAAAGTCAACGACTCCATTTTTAACCGTAAATTGTTTGTCGTAAACAAGTTTGCCATGGTTACTTTTCGCTGTGATTTTGACTTTTTCGTTGGAGAGCGGTTGTCCGACAGGAGAGGTCACGCGAAGCTGGAAGAAAATTTAAAATCCTGATGTTTCATCTAATTCCATCCATATTGACTCACCCCCATACCTACACTCATTTCGGAATCTCAAACCTTTGAATTTCACACCTTTCAATTTGCGTCAACGATTCTTAGTCGCATCTACACGAACAAGTTTTCCTTGACAAGGAAAAATTGACAATTTTTTGTCATCTACACACGAGCAAGTTTTCCTTGACAAGGAAAAATTGGCGATGTTTTTGTCGTCTACACGAGCAAGTCTTCCTTGTCAAGGAAAACTTCTCGAGGAAAATTTGCTCGTGTAGATTCGACTTTAGTCAGTATTCTTGAATTTGGCAGTAGGAGGGCCTCTTGAACCCAGGGTAGGAAACAGTTTGCTGACCCAGATAGGGTCCCTGACTTTTCAGGAATATAGCGCTGTCCACTCTTTGAACAACTGGAACTGGATCTACTAACCTGTCCATAGAATGGCAGACCAGGTTTAAAATACCTTGGCGTACCACTATAGAAATTAAGCTTCACTCGATAAGGAACGATGCTTGTTTGTGTGCTGGCGGCGGTTCGTGTTATACGGGTAGCCTCTTCAGTCATGGTAGCCGCGATGTTCAGAACTGTTCCATGGTAGGAGTATTTCATATCTGGCAATCCAAGTTCTTTGTTTGTTAAGGAGAATTCATAGCAACCTTTGACCTGTTTAATACATCAAATCAAATTGAAATGTAACAATGCCTTTTCAATCACTCTTCTTTTAAAGACATGCGTTTAACATCCCGGCCAACATCCCTTCTTTTGTGGATGAGGTAATCACATGCCGACATGAAAGCTCGCTACAGCCAACACCGGGGGGAAACGTGCGCTCTTCAAACCTTTGAAACCCATTGGAAATTCATGGAAATTCATTGGAAATTTTCAATTTTCAAGATGTAGGTTTTGAAGATCGTGCGATTATTTACAGTGCAGCGTGGTATGTACATCGGCGATTGCTTACACCCCCTGAATAATTAATTCTGGCTTCGTGGTAAAGGTAAAGGTACTGGGAACAACGGTGGTAGTATTGGTTCCTCCACCGATACCTCGGTACCTTACCTCAGTTTCAATTGAGATTTTCTTGTCGTCTTTATCCTTCGGCCGCCACCACCACCAGCTTCGCTTCATATGAAAAGTGACCTTCAATTTACCAGTGACTAACTGGCCATATGTATACCTGTGTAAATAAAACAAAAACAAGTTATATGAATTTATTGCACTGCATTTAAATCTGTAATATTGGGGCAATCAAAGCCTTTGAGGTGTTGATATATGGCCGCCATGTTGGATGAACTTACATTTAAATACTAAAGAAATATTTTGTTAACGGTATCTATTATGGACAGGGTAGCAAAGGGGGGGGGGGGGGGGGGGGGGGGTGTGTGATATATGGCCGCCATGTTGGATGAACTTACATTAAAAATACTAAAGAAATATTTTGTTATCGGTATCTATTATGGACAGGGTAGCAAAGGGGGGTTGTGATCACGCTTCACGTGCCATTTTTTCGTAAATTCACGACTCAAAAGAATCATTGAAGCCATTTCACGCACGTCTTTTTTGCAAATTCACGGATCACGGTTTTATCTTTTGTTTATGAAGTGTTTTTTCACGATTCACGCGCCATTTTTAGGGGACCAAACAGTCTAACGCGTTACGTGTAACCCATGCGCCCTGAGGTGGTGGTAGGGGACCCCACCCGTTTACAGTCTAACAAAAGAACAACTCTAGCTAACCTTGCACATATGGTGCCAGTTGCACATATGGTGCCCCAGTAAGTCTAGCAAAAGAACCTTGCTGTCTACAGCAATGAATGGAGGTGGTGGTAGGTGACCCCACCCGTTTAGGTGACCAACCTAGCCCTTTACAGTGCTAACAAAAGAACAACAAACTCTAGCTAAACAACTTGCTGTCACATACAGTCTAACAAAAGAACACCTCTAGCTAACCTTGCACATATGGTGCCTGTAACAACCTTGCTGTCTACAGCAATGAATGGAGGTGGTGGTAGGTGACCCCACCCGTTTACAGTCTAACAAAAGAACAACTCTAGCTAACCTTGCACATATGGTGCCAGTAACAACCTTGCTGTCTACAGCAATGAATGGAGGTGGTGGTAGGTGACCCCACCCGTTTACAGTCTAACAAAAGAACAACTCTAGCTAACCTTGCAAACTGGTGCCAGTAACAACCTTGCTGTCTACAGCAATGAATGGAGGTGGTTCAATAGTGACTTCAAACTTTGGAAGAACTGTGCAACAAAAACAAAAATATTAAACAACAACTAGTGAAAGTGGAATCAAACAGGTGGACAGATATAGTTTTCGATACAGTTACGCGTTGAAGAGAAGAGAAGAGGTCTTGCCTGTTCTGCACCCCTTCCACTCCATCCCTTCCCCAACCCCCTCCACCTCTCCCCCGTCCTCGAAATGCGCGGAAATTGATGTTATTGATTGTGGATATGAGCTCAAATAGTTCTTACCATATTTTGAGACTTCAATTTTCTTTTCAATCCTTTTGTCCTAATGTCCAAACAAAAATTACATAGTCAACAAGTATTTTGAATATACAGTTCAACCCCTATTACCCGGCCACCCCCTATTAAGCGGCCACCCCCTATTACCCGGCCAACCCCTATTAAGCGGCCAGTTATCAAAGTCCCGAAACTGTTGTTTACGTACTGTAAAAGATTTCACTCTGTTAATCGACTACTTGCCATGCCATTTCCCCGAGGATGGCCGCTTAGCAGGGGTTCTACTGTCAGGATTTGTTTCTAGTGTTTTTCACGTAAAATGAGTTACAGGTTAAAAGCAAGTTGGGTGCTACGCGTAAAAGTTGAGTTGATTTACAAACGGGTTGGAATACTTAGTATCGCGACACTAAAACGGCTGGAAGAAGTCTCAGGAAAAGGCGCACTTTGCAGCAACTCACATTGAATCTGGTCTGTATTTTCCAGTCGCCAAGTACTGGATGATTGGACAGCGGCATCTCAAAACTTGCAATCCCTGAATTGTACAACAAAGCAATATAGTATGATATGAATATAAACATTGTTTTCTTCTTTTCATTATAATTATTTTGTTATATTTTTATATTGAAGTTGGTGTGATATTTAACATTTTTTTACCGACGAATGTAGATGTAGATGTACAGGGCCGTACACAGCACAGGGGCAGGGGGAGTTCTCCCTCCCCCCCCCCCCCCCCCTAGCAATGCGAAAAAGATACCAAAAATAATGAGATCTGATCTATTTTTATTTATTTTTTGCTGTAATTAAATACGTACTGTCCCGCTCGAATTTTGGGTTATGTACGTATGTAATGTAGATGTAGATGTCATGTAGATGTCGATATTATTGGTTTCGCTTTTATAGGCTTCAGTTTGAAACGAACGAAACGTACTGTAATGACAAGACTACCTAATAAATTACTACTGGTTCAATTCAATATATTTCCTTTTACCGTTTTTGAAGTCGATGTTGTCCCATTGCATCATTCGTACGCCGGATGGATTCTGTAGTGATAAATAGTGAGACCGCTGTATTATTAATAACTATTATTATTATTATTACTATTACTATTACTATTAATTATTATTATTATTATTATTATTATTATTATTATTATTATTATTATTATTATTATTAATTACTATTATTATTATTATTACTATTAATTATTATTATTATATTATTACTATTTATTATTATTATTATTATTATTATTATTATTATTAATTACTATTATTATTACTATTAATTATTATTATTATATTATTATTATTATTATTATTATTATTATTATTATTATTATTATTATTATTATATTATTATTATTATTATTATTATTATTATTATTATTATTATTATTATTATTATTATTATTATTATTATTACTTATTATTACTATTATTATTATTATTACTATTTATTATTATTATTATTATTATTATTATTATTATTATTATTATTATTATTATTATTATTATTATTATTATTATTATTATTATTATTATTATTATTATTATTATTATTATTATTATTATTATTATTATTATTATTATTATTATTATTTATTCTTATTCTTATTACTATTTATTCTTATTCTTATTACTATTATTATTCTTATTATTATTGTTATTATTATTATTATTATTATATTATTATTATTATTATTGTTGTTGTTATTATTATTATTATTACTATTAATTATTATTATTATTATTGTAGTTATTAAAAACTGACAAGCAAAACCTAACAAAGTACGAAAACGACTCTAAGACTTACCGACACGGATACCCTTTCAAGCTGCAAATAATAATAATAATAATTTAATAATGTATTGCTAATAGTGCGCAGTTTCCATTAAATGATCAACTGCGCATTACAAATTTCAAACAATCGACTGGATACAGATTTGTTCAACGGGTGTCTCAGGGGGAGGTGGAGGGAAAAGGAGGGGCAGGGGGGAGGGGAAGAAAAGAGAGGACACACCCTTGGTCTCCGAGGATGCGGAAAGCGCTATCCACTCTTGGAACAAGCGGGACCTGATAGTGAAGTGCACGTACCTTTCCGGTCAGCGGTTTCAAATCAGGGTTGACACCAATCACTCTAAGTCGAACTGAAAAAAATGTCGTCACATTTTAATTAGTTTAAAATGACAACATATCTACAATATATCGTAACTACACTTGTGGTTGTCCGCATGTTCACGTTTCAATTGCGGTTTTTCAATAGCTTAAGTCAACATAAGAGCGTATGCTCTCTTGAATATTTCAATACATTTCCCGATATAGGTACGGACAGGAGTCCATGAATACGAGCGTCAATCTCCTTTATTGGGTCTGTGAGCCAACCTGTTCCCTACTTTTCTAGAGCCAACCAGATTGCACAATTAAAAACTAAGGAATTTTGGTGCAGTGCGACAGAAGAGCAAATAGAGTCGTTTTCGTATGAGTGGAAACCCTACGGCACGGAGTTACAATCACGGTACGGAATCGAAGACATCTATTCAACCAATCACAGCTCGCAAAATCATTGCTCAACCAATGAGAATACTTGGACATGGCACGGTCACCGCACGGTCACCGCACGGCACGAACCGTACCGTAACTACTTCCCACTCGCACGAAAACGACTCTAAATACTAGGTGTTTGGGGATGTTTAAAGGTCGGTATCCAAGATAATTCATAAGACCGCAAACCACGCGCGCTCTGGCCAGACATGTTGAATAAACGTATTGCTAACACAGATTTCCAACACTTTCTGTCCATTTTTTAGCCCGCAGCCAATCAGTGTATTAATTATATTTCTCTTACTTGTCTGTCCAGGCTTATAGATTGGTTTGTCCGTCTGAATGAAGAGTTCATTGTCTCGTTTCTCCAGCGTCAGTTGTTCAGTTTCGTTGAAATCATGAAGTTCTGAATTATTAGATCCCACTCTATAACCTTCGATAATCAACCGTGCGTTGGTGTTACTACGATATATGTACCTAGAGGGATTGAAAGATGCTGGAAAGCTCTGTGGAACCTGAAATACAACCATTATTATATTCAGTGTTTTGACATATTGACCATGGCTTATATTTTGTGCCTTTTCTTGCTGTCTTCAGTCTCAAATCGGTTTCCCAGCCTTCCCAAGCCTCCTGTCAATATTTTGACCGGGAGACTGGAAGCCATCTTTGCGTGCATATGATAGTATACTCTACCCTTTCCCAATGGCAATGCTTTAAAGTGGGTGTATCGATAGCTGACTGGAAAAACGTACGCTCTTCAAACCTCGTTAGGTTCTGGACATGTCCGATGTTTGAAGAAATAGGGGACTAATTTTTCATTGACAAACCTTTATTTGCATCGTTCCCTGTGAATCTCCACGGAACGTCTTGGTTGCCGAGGCAAGAATCGTGTCCCCTTTGGCCATTTTGATGGATGCCGTAATTTTCCATAATCCTTTGCTGCCGTGCAGGTCAACGTTTAACGTCTGTACTGTTCCGGTACGATAAACCCGTGGGGTGGTGATCAAGTAACCACTAGAAATGTAAAGACAGTCGTTATAAGGGTTATAGAGTCGTGGAAAGTAGTTACGGTTCGTGCCGTGCGGCGTGAATGTGCCATACTGTTACCGTGCCGTGTTCGTGCCGTGCGTTAATCGCGCCGTGCGTTAATCGCGCCGTGCGGTTACCGTGCCGTGCGTTAATCGCGCCGTGCGGTAACCGTGCCGTAACCGTGCGGTGACCGTGCCGTGTGGTAACCGTGCGGTGACCGTGGCGTGTGGTAACCGTGCGGTAACCGTGCCGAGCGGTGACCGTGCCGTGCTTTAATCGTGCCGTACGGTTACCGTGCGGTAACCGTGCCGTGTGGTAACCGTGCGTTAACCGTGCCGTGTGGCGACCGTGCCGAGCGGTGACCGTGCCGTGTGGTAACCGTGCGGTAACCGTGCCGTGTGGCGACCGTGCGGTGCCGTGACCGTGTCGTGTGGTAACCGTGCCGTGACCGTGTCGTGTGGTAACCGTGCGGTAACCGTGCGGTGACCGTGTCGTGTGGTAACCGTGCCGTGACCGTGTCGTGTGGTAACCGTGCGGTAACCGTGCGGTGACCGTGTCGTGTGGTAACCGTGTCGTGTGGTAACCGTGTGGTAACCGTGCGGTGACCGTGCCGTGTGGTAACCGTGCGTTAACCGTGCCGTGTGGCGACCGTGCCGAGCGGTGACCGTGCCGTGTGGTAACCGTGCCGTGTGGAGACCGTGCGGTGCCGTGACCGTGTCGTGCGGTAACCGTGCGGCGACCGTGCCGTGTGGCGACCACGCAAGACATAAATCTGTAAACATAACCAAGAAAAGCCGATTAGCAGTTGTTGAATTTCTTTGATCTGTTCATTATTTAGCAAGGCTTCCAGTTAGTGTATTTTTGGGGCGACGATATTTGGTCATGTGGATCAGTTGTCTTCACCTCAGAGGACCAAAAACATCTTGCATTACTGAAAGAAAGCTAATTGTAAGTGATATGTCAATGGATTCCCTTGACCTATTTTGGAATGCGAGTATAGTTTCTCTGGGTCTATAATACCATAATAATAATAATAATACTTTATTCAAATACTAAACAATATTTGAAAAGGAGAAACTTTGAGGTTAACCCTATGTGCAAGTCTCCTTACACTACAAATAAGAGAGGGATCAATTCATTCATTTGACCCTGAATGGAACCCAATACGTCATGTGGTTTTGATTCCTCGAATGACAGTATTCACCGTTTAAGCGAGAAGTACATCCGCTGCAGCACCCAGGGAAATACTTCATATAATACACGTCCGTTTTGGTCTTACGTGCTGCCAGTATATTAGTTTGCGGTTACTGTCTTCTTGGTATGCTATATATGGGAAATATAGCCTGCGTAGCCAGCTAGCGATCTGCGGGGTTTTTTTTGGGGGGGGGGGGGGGGGGGGGGGGGGGGGGGGTACGGGGGTACAGGAGGAGTATCGCCAGCTACGCAGGACTATTGCTGTAAGGTCGTGACGTAGATTTTAAGCAAGTATTTGCTAAGATAACTGTGCTTGATAGAATAAAACATCACGTGACTGCTGCACGGGCAACCTGTTGGAGAATGGGTCCGAGAATGACGTAAGTCATGATCTACTATTTATTATACTTGGTGTCTTTTTTTTTGAGAATTCTCTCCGCGAACTACGTTTCATATCCTGTGTACCAAAGGTTATTGATACGCATTAACGAAACGGAAGCCTGAGTTTCCGTGTCTGACCTGAAGCCCCGTCCTCGTCTCGTATAAACCGGCGTACGCCGATTCTTTGTACCTTTTTCATGTTATTTTATTGCTTACCCCCACCCCTCCCCCCAAGCAAAATAGAATACCACTGCTGTTTGTCCCACCCCTCCCTCGCGGTATCGAACTCAATGAGTTCATTCGGTAAATGTTACGATCATGCAGTTAAAAAGTGCATTGAAGTTTCATGATGTGAAACTGTGCTGTTTCAATAGCGTCCTCCTTCGCGGCTGGATATCAGGTACATTTAGGAGAACCTACTCACATCAGCTATTTATTTTCAACTGATTTCCTGCATTTATCTCGGTCCCCCTTCAGGGCATTGATCTTAAGTTTTACTACAGTATATTCTGTAGAACGTACTTGTAGATACTTGTAGATACTCATACTACATTGCTGTAGTATGCTGAATAAAGTCATTATTATTATTATTATTAAACTGTGGCGCAGTATCCTGGGCGCAGTATATCGTAGTCATCCTACTAGTTCTGTCGTTTATTATTGTGAACTGCGCAACTCTTTACCTTACTACGGTGGACACACGACATAACGAAGGCACAACTAGAAATCCGACTAGAGACGAACGAGTTTGTACGTGTATTTATTGATTTGCGTTCACCGTTAGTTCGTAGCGTAGGAATTTTCGCGGAATCGTTGTGCGTATTTAGACGTTGGATAATCTTACCTTTGTACAGGCACGTAGCAGCACAGAGCGCATAGTATAAGCAATGCTACAGAGAGCTCGTACTTGTCCATCTTGTGGAAGCAGAGTAATTAACTTCCTCTCTGGACGCTGAGTTTATATTTGCTTTTAGTATTGCGCAAATCAGGAAACCAAGCCTTTTACTCCCACGACAAATACCTAAACACTTCGTAGAGAGTGTAAAATGATCCGTAAATATCAAGTGGCGTCATGAAATGTTACACCTCTAAGATACCTCAGCCTGCACGATGTCACGTTAGTGGGGCCAAGTATATGCAACCCGATTGCTCTGGAAAACATAAAAGTTTTTTAACTAAATAATGAAAATCTCTAAAAAGAATCAGAGGATGGTGGCATGTTTTCACAAGTTGTATTATAATTGATCGATATCAGATTTATTCTACACTAATTACTCGGGTTATTCGATATCACGGTATCGACGCAGATCAACGATAATGAATCTTACGAAATCGGACTTGAACACAAATGACGTTGAAATAACGAGAATCAAGGGATCGGGTTACGCCGGTTTACCACTCACTACATCACATCCACACTCCATCCACATCCCATCCACACTCCATCCACACTCCATCCACACTCCATCCACATCCCATCCACATCCATCCACATTCCATCCACACTCGATCCATTCACATCCATCCACATCCCATCCACACTCGATCCATCCACACTCGATCCATCCACATCCGTCCACATCCATCCACATCCATCCACATCCCATCCACATCCATCCACATTCCATCCACACTCGATCCATCCACATCCATCCACATCCATCCACATCCATCCACACTCAATCCATCCACATCCATCCACATCCATCCACATCCATCACACACTCGATCCATCCACATCCATCCACATCCCATCCACACAAGATCCATCCACACTCAATCCATCCACATCCATCCACATCCATCCACATCCATCCACATCCCATCCACACTCGATCCATCCACATCCATCCACATCCCATCCACACAAGATCCATCCACACTCGATCCATCCACATCCATCCACATCCATCCACATCCATCCACATCCCATCCAACTTTTGAAAACGATGTCTCGTTGTAAAGGTTGAATGATTGCCCAATTTGTTGATCGATATTGCTGTTCCCGGTTCCACACTTCTCAGATCCGTCTCACCTAACTCCGCTGACTCCCCACCCAAACCAGACAAGTGGGGGAAGTACAAGAGATCAACAGTTCCAAGTAAATTTAAAATATTTTTATTTTCATAGTTAAAACTACAAATGGTAGTGATAAAAGCGAACAACGTCTCGACGTCACTGTCAAGTTCGAAACTTGAAGGTCTCCCCACGGGTGTTTCGCAGCTACGCCTGATTCTCAGTTGTCACTGGGTTCTTGTGCATAATATTTGAAAAGAGCACACCAAAGTTAGCAAAAGTTGAAATTTTAAAGTAATTTCGATGAATAGAGCGAAAGTTATGGGCAACCGAAGTTGGCTTTTTTCTTAAGAAACGTACGGTGGTGGGCAGCTCGGTACATTTCTTAAGAAAAAAAGCCAACTTCGGTTGCCCATAACATTCGCTCTATTCATCGAAATTACTTCAAAATTTCAACTTTTGCTAACTTTGGTGTTCTTTTCAAATATTATATTTTTGTTTTTGTTGGATTAAAATTTAAAATGTCACGCAACACCTGCAAACTCCGCATTGAACAGAGGGACCGGATATGGCGTGGGACCAAATATCAGTGGTGTGAATTTCGTCCAGCTTTCACATCTATAAGATCAAGATATAAGAGACGATTTACATAGTCCTAGAAAACTCGGGGTATATCTCCACTCCCCCTCTCCCTTAGTTAGACATACTGGGTCACCGAGGATACTTTTTTGATCGACGCGATCACAACGATCCTGAAATGGAAACCTTTTCGTGGAGTCACGATCACCTCATTCGGCTCTACTGCCCTCGCCCTTCCGTTGTGAATTACCCCTCTGGTGAGAGACTGTTCGTGAACTACAGAACGTACGATATAGCACGGATATTTATTGACATTTATTAGACACAACGTAAATGATCTGAATACATTTCAAACCATTTCCAGATATATTATATCCATTACAATACTGTTAGCAGGCAGCTGTTATACCATAAAACCATAATCCAACTATCACGTATAAAAGGAACAGAAAACTGTCGAGAGAAGAAACATGACAACGTTAATTACCCTGGCAAACGGTTTGAACATTTGCTTCAACAAGTCGTTCAACTTTGATATATAAAATAATAATAATAATGTCGATGTTAAAAGCATTTGCCACCCTGTTGAAACGTGAAACGGATGATTTCTTTTCTTCTCGCTTTGGACACCCCTCTCAACGTTTGTTGAACTGAAGGGCATGCATGCGCACCATATGTCCATGTCCATGCATGGTTCACAGAGACTCTTGGGACTGCCGGTTCAGTAGAGCGCTTTCAATAAGATTGTAATGAAACTTCTATTACAACAACTCAGTTCAAAGGTACCTGATACTCAATTATGGCGTACAGAACAGTTCATCAAGTAACGATAAAGACTTTTCAGAATGTAGTTTGCGCACGCAATTAGCTATCCTCTGCGCTCTAAATTACGGCAACTTTTGTTGGTACTCTTTTTACCTTGCTTGTTCACGCTCGAGTCCACCGTAAAGAAAAGGTGGTCCTTCCATTCTAAGACAAACGGAAGTTTTGGAATCAGCTAAATGTCTAGACAAATTGTGATGATGATGATGATGATGATAACTAATGGGCTCCTGGCGTCAGTCATAATTAGCATCAATATAACTGAATAAACATACCTAAAATCGTCTCTAAGGTCATCGTGCTGTCCAGTCTCATCGACAGCCCTCGGAAACGCCTGCTAAAAATCAAAATACAGTAGCATGAATTGCCGCGCAAACTCAGTTTAATTGACCGGTGGAACATTGCGCACGCAATCACTAGTGGGAACATTACGCGCTCTGCTAACCTAATTCCCAAGAATTTCCGTGCGTTTTTGCTTCAGTTTTTTTTAGCATTTTTCTGCAATTTGTAGCGCGCAAAGTAGGATATCGCATTGTACTTCAAAAAACATGGTCACTTAGCGATTGTATAGGTGCATGTGCACGCTGCGATCACATTGCGACAACTGCGCACAATGTTGCACCGTCTGTACGGTTTACAGAGTATCGATCTGTACAAATAACGGCTTTTGAAAATGTTGAGAGAAAATTTGGATCAAATTCGAAACAGGAGCTCATTTGTCCAAAATCGACTAGAGCTCTACTATTACCTCGCTGTTCAATGCTTCCAACTCATTTGCAGCTTCGTTCATTATTACTGAGGATCGAAAATCAACATGATTGTGATGTCATCAATAAGTTAAACGAACTTCGAATTCGATTGTACGCCAAAATAGAAGAAGGGCAATTTCTTATATAAACAAGGAAATTTGAACTTTGTAAAATTACTGCTTATAAACTCAATAAAACTGCTTATAAATTCAAGAAAACTGCCTATCAGATTTCATCTGTTATCATTTTAACCTATTGCTATGGGATTCCTGTGGTATTTATAGAAGGCGAGGTTACTCATCATTCCGCTGACCTACAATACCGTCATCTCACCGCTCTAAAGACCATCAAAATCCTTTCTTCAGTTTCTTTGAGAGAAAGTAAAGTTTTTAGGACAAATTATGTTCGAACACGCACCAGATATTTTAGAATTTCTTAAGAATTTCCCTGTCTCTATATCTATACTATGTGTAATACCGTTTGTGATACTCAATGGGCCTGTTTCGTCTGTCAATGGCGCCCACGAGTTCCCAGTCTTCAGAATGCAGCAGTTTGATCTTCACCAAGTACCAGCAGGTGAACTTAAATCAAAACTATTTAGACATTAAGGTTATTAGTAAACGTCTTTTATACTCGGCTTTATGTTGGTATTCAAAAAACAGCAATTCAATGATTGCCGTGACAGGGATTCACCATCATAAGGCATCACTGATCACGATCAGACATGCATGACTATATGAGGTCAACCCTATTCATCATTAATTAATTAGGAGGTTTCTTGGTGTTGCAGAACACCAGATGACGTTAGACAATGAACACAAAGGACGAGAAGAATGAACTTGAACCAAAACAATACCCTGCATACAAAGAAACCTAACCAAGAATACAATGCAGACTGTAGCACCAAGAAACACCCATTAATATATAAAGACATTGTGATTGTCTGCATGTGTGATGGTATCAGAGAGTACAGGGGTGTTGTTCTCATGGGGTAGGGGAAATTCACAGGCTCTAGCTTCGAGTACTGTTTGTAGTTCCCTGCACTACATTGTAATTTTCAACCTGGTGCATTGCAATCAACACAATTTCAGCAAGAAAAGCTTGATTGCATTGTATTTGGAAAGTTGGCCAGGGAGGGGATTGAGGGAAGAGGAGAGCCTGCTGTCAGCCTTAGAATAACATTAGATACCATTCACTGTTGTATTCATTTAAAGTGCGCCTATCACCCCTGTGAGATTGTATCAAAAATCTATTCAGTAATATAAGCCATTTAAAGCTGAATAGTTGGTGGGTTCAGTATTTTGTGATTTGAACCTTGCGTTTATGAGTTGTAGAGGTTTGAAATCTCAATATGCAAATTTGATGACGTCTACTAAGGAATTTGTCATAACTTATGTAAACTTTTTCAAGAAGAACTTTTTTTTTTAAATGGGCAAAAAAGTTATAAAATCATTTATAAATTCTGTAAGTTTTCAAATGTCAATAATCAGCACAAGGGTGTTTTTGTTTAATAAATGAAGCCTTAGTAGACACTTTAGATAGTTCAAGATTGTGACTACATGTAGGTTCCAGCCAAAAATAGGCTGCGCAGCTAGGAGCAGTGATACTGTATGTCTCTAAATATCTACAGTATATGCACATGTGTTACTCAAGAATGGAGACAGTTTAGTAGTATCAGTTTATATCGGCATGGTTATTTGTTTCCAAAGGTTCTCGCAGTGCAGTTGTTAACATGGAAGCCAGACCAATGTCATCCGAGGTACTCACCCGACGATGTGTAGTAACGAAGTTATCAGAGCTGACAATAGAACTCTTTAGGGAAGCGGTTGAAAATGGTGCTGGTGGTTTTCTTATTCTACTGCCACGGCATTTCATGAACTTGATGGAACAGAAACTTGAGGTACTTGTGTTGTTTATTTATAGATCTTGTTCCTGAGATTAATATTATAAAAATCTCAATGCGCTTTACAATCGTATTAAAATAAAATGAATGGCGTAGACAAAATATACACGGTGGTCAAAAAAGTACGCGAAATCGACAACGTTTGTATAACTTCTACAGTTTTAATCCAATCAAAATAAAACTTGGCAACGTGACAGCATATGTCAAGGCAACAAACTTGTTCTTTTTTGTTTTTTGATTTTTATGATTTTTGGCGGGAAAATGACGTCCAGAACATGCCAACGAATTTTGAAATTCGAAACTACACTAAATTAATCATTGCATTTGAAAGAACATGTAACATTAGAGAAATAACTGAAATAATATCTCAGATATCGTTATTCAATCCAAAGATATGAATTTTTGAAATTTGAAATTTCCGCCATTTTGTGCTATTTTTAGTAACAAAATGGCGGATTTTCAAATTTCAAAAATTCATATCTTTGGATTGAATAACGATATCTGAGATATTATTTCAGTTATTTCTCTAATTTTACATGTTCTTTCAAATGCAATGATTAATTTAGTGTAGTTGTGAATTTCAAAATTCGTTGGCATGTTCTGGACATCATTTTCCCGCCAAAAATCATAAAAATCAAAAAACAAAAAAGGACAAGTTTGTTGTCTTGACATATGCTGTCACGTTGCCAAGTTTTATTTTGATTGGATTAAAACTGTAGAAGTTATACAAACGTTGTTGATTTCGCGTACTTTTTTTACCACCGTAATAACGAATTTATGTAAATAAAGAATTGATTGAGTTGTTCCTTTGTTGTACTTAAGAGATTACTATGATGATGGTTGTAGTGGTGATGAAGATGACAATAATTTTGATTTGTACATTAATATACATGTCTAGATGGTGATGATGATGATTGGGTGATGATGATGATGGTAATTTTGATTGTAATATACATGTAGATGATGATATTGATGATAATAGTTTTGTGTGAAATATCGACAAAGCCTACCGTATACATGTATTCGATGCACAGTGACTATTAAAACATGTGACATAATTCTTGGTCAATCAGAGCATCTGCATCATTATGTTCACCTGCGTAATTATACTACTAATATTGCTGTTAATGTCCAGGAGTGGCAGATACTAGAAAGAGAGTTACTTTCTCAGTCTGTGCCCATAGCAGTGTATTTTGCCTATGAGGATGACTACCTTGAAGATTTACACAAACATATACAAATTGCTGTCACCAGTGACCAGGCAAGCTCAGCATTTGAAGGTATGCATTTGTTCTCTTATACTGTAGATGAACAAGAGACATCAAAATATGGCGAGAACAACATCAACAAGACTTTGTCTTTCAGCATATACTGTTAAGTTGATCTCACCACATTCTGAGGTCATGCATGCACATATGGTGTACATGTACTACTGATGTAACATGTACTTGTAAGCCTTTTGACTTACAGTATGTACTTGTAATATTGTTTATTGATTGTACCAAAAACTGTAGATCTATGTTGGGTTTCCTGTGTTAATACTGGGCTGATTGGGCAGTAATCTTGCAATAAGCTACAATGTATCTGTTGTTGTACTACTAGCTGTTTTATATAGTGTAATATTATTATGTAATCTGTTTCCTGTGTTCATAGCTCTTCTTGGTGTAACATCGGCTAGTGGTTATCAGTTGGTTGCTAGTGCATCTGAATCAAAACAGAAGAAGGACACTACTATAACCAACATCCAGGTTAGATATTAATTACACCTACATGTAGAGATTTGTCGTAGTGCCTTCACCCATAAAGATCAGAAAACATGTCAAAAATGAAGAAAATTGATACCGTAATAATAATATTGATTAGCTTTCAAATTCACCAAGTTTTTGGGGTGTTTCTTGGTGCTACAGTCTGCATTGTATTCTTGGTTAGGTTTCTTTGTATGCAGGGTATTGTTTTGGTTCAAGTTCATTCTTCTCGTTCTTTGTGTTCATTGTCTAACGTCATCTGGTGTTCTGCAACACCAAGAAACCTCCAGTTTTTGAGACACGCATGTCGAAAAACTTGTCAGTTTGCTTCATTTTTACAAGATTGTTCTGATCTTTACAGTTGGTAACTTTTTGGTCCCCCAAAAATATGGTTTTTCGAGAAACTTATGCCAGGTAACGTTCTTCAGTATAATTGACCCAAGTCTTATCTGGAACTCCAGAAGACCATACACCATGAACCCATTAGGCCACCCTCTTAATGCTGAATAGATATGGAATGGAACATAGTGACATTATAATAATATTACTGGTGTTTATCGTCAGGGTAAACTAGCTGGTTTGGGTGTTGACGAAAACCTTCCCACTATTGCCATAGTAGCACATTATGATACCTTTGGAATGGCACCAGTAAGTAGCAATCTGTGTTCAGTCCATGCGCCCATAGCGTTATAGATACATGAGAGAAAATATAAAGAACCCTTAACAAGCGTAAGAGTGGCACGAGGCATAGCCGAGTGTGACTCTAGCTTGTTAAAAGTTTGTTATATTTTATCGAGTGCATCTATAATGCTATGGGTGCATTGATGCACGTTGAATAATTGATTTATAATATGATATAGCATACAACCCATGGGCAAATAAAATAGTTCATACATTGTATGTTATATTTGTTACTATATTATAAATATTACATGTACATGTAGTTGCCCAACTCGTTATCTGGCTTCATCTTGTTCTAAGTGTCAGTTGCTACTTTTCTTGTCATTAGAGTCTTGCTAATGGATCTGATTCCAATGGTAGTGGGGTTGTTGCAGTGTTGGAACTCGCAAGGCTATTCTCCAGGTTGCTAGTTATTTGAATTATTTTGATACTTACACTGACAGTATAAATGTGGTATAAATTAATTAAATAGTATTATTTATTAATATATTTATTCTGTAACTATTTTGTCTGCTATCCCCCCCTGCCTGGATTAGCTCCCCCCCCCCCCCCCCCCCCCAGTTGTATTGTATATCATATTGTAATTAGAGTCATTTTTGTATGAGTGAGAAACCTATGGTACAGAGTTACTTTCACGGTACGGAATCGAAGACATTGTATTCAACCAATCACAGCACACAAAATCATTGCTCAACCAATCAGAATGCTTGGATCCCACACAATCATGGCACAATTCCATCACGGTATGGCACGAACCGCACAAACCTTACCGTTACTACTTCCCACTCATACGAAAACGACTGGTGTCCACTATGATGAAAATTTACTGCATAGATGTTGTGGTTTAAACACACACCTACCATAATAATGATAATAAATAATAATAGTAATATTTAGTTGTAGAATTTCATATTTTATCAAATTTTGAAGATACAAGTAATTTTCCTTAAGAAAATCGCTGTTAAAACAAATAAGGATGATTTTGTATCAGATTTACAACACAGTTATGATTTATTTTGTGTTTTCCTCATGAATTATTAATGAGTTGTGTAATAATAATAAGACAACAACAACAACTTTATTACCATAAAAGAACAATAAATTTACAAACTTAGAAAAAATAAATAATATGAAAAACCAATGAAAAATAATTAACAAGCTAAAACCCTAAACCTAACCTTGAAATAACCCTTAGAATAATTCCAACCATTTATTACACATTTGTGTGGTACATGTACATGTACATGTACATGAAGAATTTATTTTTATAATAACCTGAATCCATTCTTGTTGTTTGTAGGTTGTATGGGGACTCACAAAGCCATGCCAAGTATCCTTTAGTGCATCATCATCTCTCAAATGTTTTATTGTGGAATCCACGAGATGTTAGAGAAGGTTTATACAATGTACCTTGTTCTAATTGACTTCACTATTTTAAAACAAATTCACTCACATTGAGTACAGGGATGGATTCAAAGAACACATCTTACTACTACATGTAGGTGGCAACAAACAAGTACCAGCAAACTTGACTTTTTGAGTAATGAATAATAATAATAATAATAGATTTATATAGCGCCAATTACGAGGTTCAATGGCGCTGAATGAAGGATCTTGAAGCAGTACAACTTCATCTAAAAGCAATTAATTATTACAGACTCTCCCTTTTTCCTTTCCCCCTTCTCTCCCTCCTTTTCCCTCCTTTTCCCTTCGCCACCCTGTCCCACCAGAAACAATATGCCATATGAATCCATGAGATTGCCTCAGAGGTGCAATTAAGCTTTACAAACCCACATCTATTCTAAGCATTGTATACCAAAGTGTACATCATTTGTAGACTAGCTGTTAGATTGAAGAAGAAAAATAAAAGAGTTTATTTTATCAGGCATTTAAGTTACAAAAAAATGTTTGCTTGTACTAGCTGTCTTATCCAAGCGATAGCATAATACTGTGAATCCTTAACAAATAAATAAGATATCATTTAGTGTTTTTCTTGTCTGGAGGAGGAAAGTTCAATTATCAAGGCACCAAGAAGTGGCTGGAAGACAGTATAGATAATCCAGGTAGAAAAGCACTATTTCATCTGACAATATTATTATTCCTCAATGGATTTTCAATGAGTCACAACATAAAGCCACAAGTCATTGTAACTTCGTTGGAGAAAGAAGTGAAATTGCTGGAACATGGGTACTGCATTCATGGTGTACATGATGTACATTTTTTTTCCTGTAATGGACATCTGGGGGACATCTGAATTCTAATGATATCATACTAGATCATCTGAACGATTATGGGTGGCATAACATGCACATTCCACTTGTATACAGCTAGGAAATATCTAATGTAATGTATGTGTAACAAGACGCTCAATGAGCGTTCACTCGGGCATTGTGAAAAGGAAAATGTCAGTTGTTCGAGGAAGTACTTGAAAATGAATGCCAGTTGGTTGAAGAACAAGGACAATGTCAGCTGCGCGAGGAGAGACCTGACAATGACTGACAGTTGCGTGACGAGGGAGACTATGTATATACATGTATGTGTCGAGTTCATTTGATTTGCCTTTGAGTTCATTTGATTACCTTTTGACTTTGAGTTCAATTGATTTGATTTTGATGAGTTTGTGTAAAGGCCCCCTCTCTAGCTTCAGATCCCGAAACGTCGAGTTTGGAATCGAGTTCGGGTTCGAGTTACGGTTCGAACGTCGAATAAAACAAGGACATCTTCTTCAATACAATATAATTTCTCTGACGTCATGACAATCAGTGACAGTTGAGTGACGAGGGAGACTATTAGTCCGGTGAGTACGAACATGATACGTCTTGAGGTTGCATAGGTCAGATGGTTCCGATAACGGCCTCGCGTTTGTTTTTAAAAATATATATTTTAAGCGAGCTTCTAGTCCTTTTACCACTTCTAGTCATCGAACGATGAACTAGAATCCTGACCTTTTAATAGCTTGAAGATCTACAGCTGCTTTCAAAACTAAGATTCAAAATCTACTTGAGTCCTGTTTCTCGTTTATCTTTTCAAATCTGCTGAGTAATCTTGAAACTCCGGATACGATTAAATACGTCGCATACTCGTCATTTTGGAGCCGAACAAAACTACTACTACTACTACCGAAATCCGCATTTTCTAACTCGGGCGGCCTGCGGCCTGGGCCCGAGTAAATAGTGTTTACAACATGAGTGGCTGTGCTGTATCTTATACAACAAGGACTTGAATGTTGTAACCTACTTATCCAACAATTAGCATTAAAATTCTGTTGAGTAGAATTTCATGTTTTTCAAAATTACAAATAATTTTTGCCTAGAAAATCACTGTTAAAGTTGATGAAAATGAGGATGATTTTGTATCAGATTTACAACACTCGTCACGGTTATGATTTCTTTTGTGTTTTCCTCATGAATTATTAATAAGTTTAATAACTGGACATGTTAAATGTGTAATGTCTAACAAGTTTATTTTTTATTTTTTTTTTTTTTTCAAGATTCGCCCATAAGGCAGGTGCTGTACAATAGGACACGAAGTCCCCTTTAAAATACATTACACCACTTCCCACCCAATAAGAAGGTTACCCAGTATACCCGACCCCTGATGAATTCCCAATATGAAAAAATATATGAAAAATTGTATATTGTTGTGTTCCAGAACAAAGTGTACTGAATGAAGTAGACTTTGTATTGTGTTTGGACAGTCTAAGTCACAGTGATAATCTATTAATAAGTTTAATAACTGGACATGTTAAATGTCTAACAAGTTGTATATTGTTGTGTTCCAGAACAAAGTGTACTGAATGAAGTAGACTTTGTATTGTGTTTGGACAGTCTAAGTCACAGTGATAATCTATTAATAAGTTTAATAACTGGACGTGTTAAATGTCTAACAAGTTGTGTTGTGTTCCAGAACAAAGTGTACTGAATGAAGTAGACTTTGTATTGTGTTTGGACAGTCTAAGTCACAGTGATAATCTATTAATAAGTTTAATAACTGGACATGTTAAATGTCTAACAAGTTGTATATTGTTGTGTTCCAGAACAAAGTGTACTGAATGAAGTAGACTTTGTATTGTGTTTGGACAGTCTAAGTCACAGTGATAATCTATTAATAAGTTTAATAATGGACGTGTTAAATGTCTAAATAGTTGTATATTGTTGTGTTCCAGAACAAAGTGTACTGAATGAAGTAGACTTTGTATTGTGTTTGGACAGTCTAAGTCACAGTGATAATCTATTAATAAGTTTAATAACTGGACATGTTAAATGTCTAACAAGTTGTATATTGTTGTGTTCCAGAACAAAGTGTACTGAATGAAGTAGACTTTGTATTGTGTTTGGACAGTCTAAGTCACAGTGATAATCTATTAATAAGTTTAATAACTGGACGTGTTAAATGTCTAACAAGTTGTATATTGTTGTGTTCCAGAACAAAGTGTACTGAATGAAGTAGACTTTGTATTGTGTTTGGACAGTCTAAGTCACAGTGATAATCTATTTCTACATGTTTCTAAACCACCAAAGGAAGGCACGCATGCATATAACCTTATTGAGGTAAGTATTGCACTGTCGTCTACCGCAATGCTTGTACTCTTGAAATGCCACATCAAATACTCTAATGTACTCTTGAAAAACTAAGCTTACATAGTTATGTTTTGTTTATATTGCAGGATTTCAAGCTGGTAAGCACACTGATAGTTTAAATCCTTTTTTTTATGAATATTTTGTTATTTACTGTGTGTCTTCTCTAACCAAGTCACTCCAAGTTCGCTAACCAATCAGATAACGAAATGGAAACAAGAGAATTTGAGTTTCTGATTCCTATTAAATGCAAACTAATATTAGGGAGAGAAATTTGAAAATATTGTTGAATAATCCTCAGTAAGCAACATTTGAAAAAATAGAAGAACTGATATTTTCACTACCAATATAGAACTAGAACTACATACATGAAATACTGTCAGAACGTACTTCGAAAGAATGAGCACAGGAAGTCCAAATCGCCAAAAGAATATCGCTTGGGCTGCATGTGAATAAGCTAGAGTGGCTTTGGTTACAGTGAATGCACAATAAACCTTTAAATACAACATATTTCTCTTTCATAATGTTGTTTTTTTTTTTTGCTTTTGGACTAATGGTTGATAACAATGGCTGAATGAAAGAATACTGTATTACATAATATGAGCGGGCGATCTGTATGGGATTTTCAAACTCGAGCCGTAGGTGAGAGTTTGTAAATCCCATACAGATCGGACGCGAATATTGTATCTGACTTATTGAATCCAATGACGTATAAGTGGATGTTTTACTGTAATTTGGATGATAGGAAACAGTTTGGCCAAGAAAATCCAAGTTAAAGTTGAATGCAAATGAGGACGATTCTGTATCCGATTTACAAATGTCTGCTACGCTTATGATTTCTATTGTATTTCCCTCATTAATTTATCATGACTTAGATAAGTAAAGATAAAGATGACGCTACCCAGTTGTTGACTTTGAATAATAATTCTTCATTCCTTCATTGTTACTTTATTTTAGGTTGCTAGAATCATGTTTCCACAGCTCAACTTCTCCGTAATCCACAAGAAAATTAATTTAGCTGAAGAAATGTTATCTTGGGAGCACGAGCGTTTTTCCATCCACACCCAACGTTTACCTGCTGGGACATTATCACATTTTGAAGACCCAGCATCTCCTGCACGAAGGTCTATGTTTGATATTAGGTAGGCTAGAAGAAACAAGGTTTAGAGTTGGATACATTTATGGGTAAAGCATCACTGTGTATATTATTATTATTAATATACTATATGGGCACAATATTATTATTATTTTTATTATTATTTTTATTATTATTTTTATTTTTATTTTTATTTTTATTTTTATTTTTATTATTATTATTATTATTATTATTATTATTATTATTATTGTTATTATTATTATTAAATAAATGTTATTATTATTATACAGTCGTTTTCGTATGAGTGGGAAACCTACGACACAGAGTTACGGATACAGGATCGAAGACATTCTATTCAACCAATCATAGCATGCAAAATCATTGATCAACCAATCAGAATGCTGGGACACGACATGGTCACAGCACTGTGACAGCTCACATACTTCCCTCTCATACAAAAATGACTATAGTTGGAGCATTCATTATTTGGGGAGGGGGGAGGGGGGAGGGGGGGGGGGGGGGGGGGGGGGGGGGGGGGGGGGGTGTGGGGGGTCAGCTGATTTGCTGATTTGTAACATTGATTTATTAATTGTTTTCTGGACCACCCTCTAAGAATGGTTTTATGTTGTGGCCCAGTGCCCACTCAGTACCTACTACATGTATGGCTACAAAGTCTTTGGCCCACTACCTTTGTTATTTGCTTTGACAAGTTGCCAAACCACCTGACCCCCCTCCTCCTAAGTAAATAATGCTCTCTAATACAATCCCTATTATACACACCTACTCAATACCAACCCTCTTTATTATGATGAATATGTACTTTTGATTTAATGTACTGTAAGTATTACTGAAGTAATTATTGACATGTAAGTTTTCATAATTCCACAACAGAATGCGTGATGATCAAAAGCTAGAACGAAATATCAACTTCATAGCTGAGGGGCTGGCTAGACATATATTCAACTTGACTCAAAAGGTACTGAATATATACAGTAAACAATATGCATGAAGAAACACACATACTTACTTTTTACAACCTATTATCAAGCAACAATTAACCATATATGAGTATAAACAAAGATGCTTTAATTTTTGATTGCCAAGTAAATTATTATTATTATCATTTTCTCTTGTTGTGTATTTGATTTAATAACAATGATGATGATGCCAGTCATGATGGTGATGATGATGCCAGTCATGATGATGACTGATGATGACAATGATGATGATAGTCATGATGACATAGACATACATGTAGACATAGACTTTATTTAGTACCAGTTTGCATACAATTTAGTTTATAAGTTAAGTTAATAAATGAGGAAAAGTTATGTCTTGCGGGTTAAGTAATATAACTGGATTATTAGGTACAAGCTATCTACATGTTAATAACGCTAGGTTAACCGAGATAGATAGCTGAGAATATAATTCATTAGTGTTATCATGATGGTGATGATGATGACAGTCATGATGATGATGACAGTGATGATGATGATGATGACTGATGATGACAGTGATGAAGATGATGACAATAGTAATGATGATTTATTTATTTCAGGGCTATTCTAAGGAATTGAAGGTCTTTACCCAGGGTTTGGTAAGTCACTCACATTTCTCTGTAAAATCTTTTCATCATGAGGACACAGCTTTCTGTAGACAGACACCTCTCTAAGACAGTCACCTAGTTTCTGCTGTACTGTTTTGCTATATTTCTCTCTTCTAGTTATTAAGTACTGTAAATTTAGTGCCTTTTTTACACCGTGTCAAAGTGTCATTCTACACACTTGTTAATTGTTATTACACCAATGCAGTCTCTACTAGTTTAACCGCTAGTCCTTGAGGATGTGGAGCTTAATTGAAAATGGTTAATTCTCCTCGATCTTCAAGTTTTTATTCAAAATACTTTGTGCTATTTCTTATCAAGGCTGTTGACAGACAGTTTATTAACACATGGATGGACTACCTGAGCTATCAGCCAAGACCTGCACAGCGTCTTCATAAAGATCACCCATTTCTTCATGGAATAGAACTGGTGAGTTGTTTGAGGGAATGATGATGCCATTGTCATCTTCATCATTGGTATCACAACCATTATCAATAACATTAATTGTGATTAATCATCAGTACCATCATCAGTACATAGCCATTACCAACTTCATTGTCATCATCATCATCATCATCATTACTGTCATCATTATCATCATTATCACTTTTACCATCATCACTACCATCATCATTATCATCAACATCCATCACCATTACTACCATCATCATTATCATCATCATCACCATCATCATCACTACTAATCACTATACCATTACCAACTTCATTGTCATCATCATCATCATTACTGTCATCATTATCATCATCATCACTTTTCCAATCATCACTACCATCATCATTATTATCAACATCCATCACCATTACTACTATCATCTTATCATCATCATCACTACTAATCACTATACCATTACCAACTTCATTGTCATCATCATCATCATTACTGTCATCATTATCATCATCATCATCACTTTTACAATCATCACTACCATCATCATTATCATCAACATCCATCACCATTACTACCATCACCATTACAATCATTACCATCATCATCACTACTAATCACTATACACCATTACGAACTTCATTGTCATCATCATCAGTTCAAATTTAGCACATTTTAACAATCTTGCAAACCAGTATCATATCATTCTTTTTACCTGACTATGTGTTCATCTTTAAAAAGAAGAGAGGAGAAGATATGCATGTATTTTGTGCATCAGTAGTGAATAAATTAATTATTGTTGTGTTTCAGGCTCTGTCAAAGTTTATTAAGGACATTAGAAGAACTACAGTTAAGGCTGATAAAAGGTACCTGACACCTTTGACAGTATGTAATACCACAACCTAACATCTTTGACAGTGTGTAATACCACAACCTGACACCTTTGACAGTATGTAATACCACAACCTAACACCTTTGACAGTGTGTAATACCACAACCTGACACCTTTGACAGTATGTAATACCACAACCTAACACCTTTGACAGTGTGTAATACCACAACCTAACACCTTTGACAGTGTGTAATACCACAACCTAACACCTTTGACAGTGTGTAATACCACAACCTAACACCTTTGACAGTGTGTAATACCACAACCTAACACCTTTGACAGTGTGTAATACCACAACCTAACATCTTTGACAGTGTGTAATACCACAACCTAACATCTTTGACAGTATGTAATACCACAACCTAACACCTTTGACAGTGTGTAATACCACAACCTAACACCTTTGACAGTGTGTAATACCCACAACCTAACACCTTTGACAGTGTGTAATACCACAACCTAACACCTTTGACAGTGTGTAATACCACAACCTAACACCTTTGACAGTGTGTAATACCACAACCTAACACCTTTGACAGTGTGTAATACCACAACCTAACACCTTTGACAGTGTGTAATACCACAACCTAACACCTTTGACAGTGTGTAATACCACAACCTAACACCTTTGACAGTGTGTAATACCACAACCTAACACCTTTGACAGTGTGTAATACCACAACCTAACACCTTTGACAGTGTGTAATACCACAACCTAACACCTTTGACAGTGTGTAATACCACAACCTAACACCTTTGACAGTGTGTAATACCACAACCTAACACCTTTGACAGTGTGTAATACCACAACCTAACACCTTTGACAGTGTGTAATACCACAACCTAACACCTTTGACAGTGTGTAATACCACAACCTAACACCTTTGACAGTGTGTAATACCACAACCTAACACCTTTGACAGTGTGTAATACCACAACCTAACACCTTTGACAGTGTGTAATACCACAACCTAACACCTTTGACAGTGTGTAATACCACAACCTAACACCTTTGACAGTGTGTAATACCACAACCTAACACCTTTGACAGTGTGTAATACCACAACCTAACACCTTTGACAGTGTGTAATACCACAACCTAACACCTTTGACAGTGTGTAATACCACAACCTAACACCTTTGACAGTGTGTAATACCACAACCTAACACCTTTGACAGTGTGTAATACCACAACCTAACACCTTTGACAGTGTGTAATACCACAACCTAACACCTTTGACAGTGTGTAATACCACAACCTAACAACACTTTGACAGTGTGTAATACCACAACCTAACACCTTTGACAGTGTGTAATACCACAACCTAACACCTTTGACAGTGTGTAATACCACACAACCTAACACCTTTGACAGTGTGTAATACCACAACCTAACACCTTTGACAGTGTGTAATACCACAACCTAACACCTTTGACAGTGTGTAATACCACAACCTAACACCTTTGACAGTGTGTAATACCACAACCTAACCTTTGACAGTGTGTACCACAACTTTTGACAGTGTGTAATACCACAACCTAACACCTTTGACAGTGTGTAATACCACAACCTAACACCTTTGACAGTGTGTAATACCACAACCTAACACCTTTGACAGTGTGTAATACCACAACCTAACACCTTTGACAGTGTGTAATACACAACAACCTAACACCCTTTGACAGTGTAATACCACAACCTAACACCTTTGACAGTATGTACCACAACCTAACACCTTTGACAGTGTGTAATACCACAACCTAACACCTTTGACAGTATGTAATACCACAACCTAACACCTTTGACAGTGTGTAATACCACAACCTAACACCTTTGACAGTGTGTAATACCACAACCTAACACCTTTGACAGTATGTAATACCACAACCTAACACCTTTGACAGTGTGTAATACCACAACCTAACACCTTTGACAGTGTGTAATACCACAACCTAACACCTTTGACAGTGTGTAATACCACAACCTAACACCTTTGACAGTGTGTAATACCACAACCTAACACCTTTGACAGTGTGTAATACCACAACCTAACACCTTTGACAGTGTGTAATACCACAACCTAACACCTTTGACAGTATGTAATACCACAACCTAACACCTTTGACAGTGTGTAATACCACAACCTAACACCTTTGACAGTGTGTAATACCACAACCTAACACCTTTGACAGTGTGTAATAATACCACAACCTAACACCTTTGACAGTGTGTAATACCACAACCTAACACCTTTGACAGTGTGTAATACCACAACCTAACACCTTTGACAGTGTGTAATACCACAACCTAACACCTTTGACAGTGTGTAATACCACAACCTAACACCTTTGACAGTGTGTAATACCACAACCTAACACCTTTGACAGTTGACAGTGTGTAATACCACAACCTAACACCTTTGACAGTGTGTAATACCACAACCTAACATCTTTGACAGTGTGTAATACCACAACCTAACATCTTTGACAGTGTGTAATACCACAACCTAACATCTTTGACAGTGTGTAATACCACAACCTAACATCTTTGACAGTGTGTAATACCACAACCTAACATCTTTGACAGTGTGTAATACCACAACCTAACACCTTTGACAGTGTGTAATACCACAACCTAACACCTTTGACAGTGTGTAATACCACAACCTAACATCTTTGACAGTGTGTAATACCACAAACCTTTGACAGTGTGTAATACCACAACCTAACTTTGACAGTGTGTAATACCACAACCTAACACCTTTGACAGTGTGTAATACCACAACCTAACATCTTTGACAGTGTGTAATACCACAAACCTTTGAACATCTTTTGACAGTGTGTAATACCACAACCTAACATCTTTGACAGTGTGTAATACCACAACCTAACATCTTTGACAGTGTGTAATACCACAACCTAACATCTTTGACAGTGTGTAATACCACAACCTAACACCTTTGACAGTGTGTAATACCACAACCTAACACAACTTTGACAGTGTGTAATACCACAACCTAACATCTTTGACAGTGTGTAATACCACAACCTAACACCTTTGACAGTGTGTAATACCACAACCTAACACCTTTGACAGTGTGTAATACCACAACCTAACATCTTTGACAGTGTGTAATACCACAACCTAACATCTTTGACAGTGTGTAATACCACAACCTAACACCTTTGACAGTGTGTAATACCACAACCTAACATCTTTGACAGTGTGTAATACCACAACCTAACATCTTTGACAGTGTGTAATACCACAACCTAACACCTTTGACAGTGTGTAATACCACAACCTAACACCTTTGACAGTGTGTAATACCACAACCTAACATCTTTGACAGTGTGTAATACCACAACCTAACATCTTTGACAGTGTGTAATACCACAACCTAACATCTTTGACAGTGTGTAATACCACAACCTAACATCTTTGACAGTGTGTAATACCACAACCTAACACCTTTGACAGTGTGTAATACCACAACCTAACACCTTTGACAGTGTGTAATACCACAACCTAACATCTTTGACAGTGTGTAATACCACAACCTAACATCTTTGACAGTGTGTAATACCACAACCTAACATCTTTGACAGTGTGTAATACCACAACCTAACATCTTTGACAGTGTGTAATACCACAACCTAACACCTTTGACAGTGTGTAATACCACAACCTAACACCTTTGACAGTGTGTAATACCACAACCTAACATCTTTGACAGTGTGTAATACCACAACCTAACACCTTTGACAGTGTGTAATACCACAACCTAACACCTTTGACAGTGTGTAATACCACAACCTAACATCTTTGACAGTGTGTAATACCACAATCAAACCTGTTGTATTGATTTATATAATGCATTCTATTTACAGAGACCCTGAATTTGTGTTTTATGATCAACTAGAAGCCATAATGTCTGCTTACAGGTAACCTAATACAAGCATCAAGAGTTCCAGACTTCCGGTACGCGCGCAATGCATTGTGAGATTATTACAAAGGAAAAGTGAGCACCAAGTGAGCAAAAACATAGCTTGGGCTCCCTGTGTCTAGATCCTTTGTAATAATCTCATAATGCATTGCGCGCGTACCGGAAGTCTGGAACTCTTGATGCTTGTATTCTACTAAACTCTGTAAAGTACATCTGAATATATACAGATTGAACTGACTGCGCTATATAAATGACTACATTTACTGTCTTGCCATCAGAGTCAAGCCTGCTGTTTTTGACTTATTTTTGGCTGCTGGAATAGGAGCGTATCTTGGATTATTTTACATTACTATGCTGGTAAGTATTTCACAGTTGACACTTTGATTGGATAATAAGACAATAGCAAACCATTTGAATGCCACAGCACGTGGTAGCACAGGGAGCCCAAGCTCATTATCTGTGAAGACCGTTTATTTTGTAAAAGTACTCTTACATGGGTATTTTCGTGAAAAACGCTCTAATGGCGCTGAAACGCCGTCACAGCATCGAAAGTAGTAAGAACAACACATTAGTGAAAACAAAGTTTTATTATTTACGAAAAATCTTGAAATACGGAGGGATGTTTTAAAGCCACATACATTTACTGTAAATATGCAAATTAAACGTAACAACGGTCTTCACAGATAATGAGCTTGGGTTCCCTGTGGTGGTAGCACTGGATCTGTAGTGGCATGGAGTCGTTACTCGTTACAAGTCATTGATTTGCATTGGGTGAAAGTCTTGCAATGATTTGCCTGCAAAAGTGAACACAATCAATGTGAATGCAAGTCAATGCAAATGTCCATGACTTCCTTTCTGGAGAATATCTTTGTCTATTAATACAATACAATACAATACAATAACCTTTGTAAAACGTTAAAAATTGTGAAGTTACAGTCAGGTAACATAATAATAAGGATATAGGTGTTGTCTCTGACTTGAAGTTGATATTGAAACTAGACGCTCATTGAGCGTTTACTCGGCGTGTGGGATGATCAGTTGGAACTCCGCGCAATCTCTAGTCCACAGGCTTTATAGACCCTTGTTTAACATTTCCAAGGTTTTCCAGTACAATTCCCTCTGCAACGTTGAGGTCTAAGAAGATGGTGATAACTGGTTCACTATTTCTTTCTTTATTTCAGAATTTCTCATGGTTGTCAGAAGTTTTGCAAAAGCAGGTTGTAAACTTGAAAGTTAAGCAGACATGACTTTCTTCCTGTCTCTGCGATCCTTGTGCCACTTTGTCAGTCGTTCATAACTGCGATAGAGGAGCTATAGGAACAGATAGAATCAGCAGATATGTTGATCATTCCCACAAGGATCAGCAAAGGAAAAGAGAAAGGATGGGAGAATGGAAAAATATTCCCTCCCTTTTCTTCTTTGTCTCTCATGGAGTGCCTCGTAAAAGTTGAAACGAGCATGTGATCGAGGCTCTCTGTTTGTGGGAGAACGGGAAGTAAAAGGAAGAAATCCTATTTTCTTCCTCTTTCTCCTTTTCCCATTCTTTCTTTTCCCACTTTGCTATTCCCTGTTCTCTCCTCCTATCCTATACCATCCAACTAGTTCTATTCGTCCTCTCACTGACATCTAATGTCACAGTAGTCGAGTAAAATATCTCTAAAGCGAATATCAATGCTGAGATTGATTTTCTAAGGGTTTGGTTTTTCAAACAAATGTACAGAAATACAAACTGATTTTCAAATAATTCAATAAACGACTTGTTTGTGTGAAAAACAACTATCATGTTTAATACTTGTGCTCTTGGTGTGTGCATTGTACAAGACTTTCTCTCAGTTTACACATGTATATGTACGATCCTATTTTTCTCATTGTCACGCATTTGAACACATACGATTGGAACCGTTTTCAAAATGTACAAGTGAATTGAAATCTATCTTTCAACATATGTACATAATCGAGAAGAATGTCTGCATGCTTAGAATGGCCCTGTTTATACAGTCATTGGTGTTTTTCAATCAAATCGAGACTTCTTAGAATATTCAATACTTGATTCGTCTTGGTGGTGGAACCGCACCTACCAGTTCCTTCGGTCATCGTCTTGCTTGTGTAGGCAGTCGTGTGATGATACTTGTTTCCAGAAATCCGCCATGCAGTACTATTCAGGATGTCAGGAGAAAATCGGAAAAACTTTGTCAGCCGAAAGGTTTTGCAGATTCATCGAATTGTACAGTTCTTGAAATGAGATGAAATGAAGTTTAGAATTCCCCGCCCGGTTCAGTTGCCAATGATGCTATTCGCATTTTTCCTACAAGATTGCAATGTCTGGAGAAACTTGATCAAATGAAACTTGCACACTTCAGTAAATCAGTATGTAGACGTCGATTGCCTAACTATATCAAGAGAAGGGATTGTTCTTTCTGATAGTAGTCTCCGACACCCAGTCAGGCCTAATAGTAAAATAGGTCCTATAATGTCTTGTGCTGCTATAGAAGGAATTATTATGGAGAAAGTTATAATCCTTAATCTTCCCCGACCTTGCTGCAGGAACAAATCCCGGGTTGATACCGGGTCTTGGCTGACCATGAACAAATGCCGGTGGTCTACGATACATGAAGCTCGGTGCCAGTTTAACGTTCGCCTGGATGTGTTTTATCTTTGGAGTGAAGTGATAACCGTACTCGGATACCACATGACGTGAGTTTACAGTCATGGCTAGAAGTGGTGGCAGCTTGATTTTGTTTGGGCCTTTAGTGGAAGGTGTTGCCATCGCACTTATACAAGGTGTTTGCCTGCAAATTAAAAGCTATCTTGGGTTGGTGTCTTTAGGTGATGGGTGCTTTGAGATTCCGTGTAACATTAATGGGAAACCATTATCTTTGTGTTTGCTACTCGTGTTCATTTGCTCCTGGAGCCTTGGAAAGATACAATACAATACAACAAGATGTTGGAACAACTTGCCACGAATCCCGTACGTTAAAAGATGATTGTCCTTGGATGGTCAGCCTTGGAATCCTTGTGCGCGATAAACAACTAAACTCAGGCGGTACTGAAACAACTTGTTGCTTATAGTTAGGAAATAAATGCTTCTATTTTGTCTAATCGCCCGGTTTCCATGGGGACTAAGCTTAGTGAGTTTATTTTCAACTCTCCGGGGACTTTCTGTGCATTTCACGCCATGTGTCAAGTCAATTTGCACCTTCACGGGAAGAGAACGGTATAACCAGGGAGGTGTGAGGGTATAACTGGTATAACTGGTATAACTGGTATTACTTTTTAGTTCACCGAAGAACTACAAGGAACGTCGCCTCAAACTGTCAAAAGGTGTTACTCCAACTCTAAGCAAAAGTAAACAAACAAATAATCGATAAATAACAAACAGATTGACGTCTTCAAATTGACGTCACCCTTGAATGACCGCCTTTTGTCGACTGTAATTGACCCTTCATGGCGTCACCATGGAAACCGTTGTGTTGCACAACCTTTTGCGTGGAGTTGGACTCTGGTAATAGAGTCTGAAGACTAAATTGATTCGTGGATTTTTCGAACAGAACGGTCGTTCATTTCATCGCTGAGTGTTTAGTTTAAACTACGTGCAAGCAATCCAAAGAACATGCCGGTCAACCACAGAGGAGACAGAGACATGCTGAGAGATACTATCTCTAAAATTGTATACAGAACGGAGTATTCCTCGAGCTATACTGGAATCAACGACCCATTCCAGAACATCAAAGTTCCAACTCATTTGACAAGGAGAGCTGCGTGGCAGGGTAAACCCTGTACTTCACAAGTTGTGCAGTTGTTACCCACAACCAGAGGAAATAAGCCGAGGTTAATTAACCTTCAAGGCTTGGAGCCAAACCGAAGCTCTAGTCACAGAAGAAGCAAAAGCGCAGCTGAAAGACATAATCATCTACTTTTGCCCCAGAATAGTCCGCAGAGCACTCGTCCTTTTTCCGGACTCTCGACGTCGAGTCGAACAAGAACCGAAGATTTGATGCCAAGAAGACCGCAAAGTCTAGTTGCTCGTCGTATACAAAGTCAGTTGTCCAGGTTTCCTAAAGACTTTCGTTACATTGATAAACAGTGCTTTTTCCGTCCAGCACAGGAATCGTACAAAACGTTTTTCGTTATAAGTCCAGACTGGGTGTCCGAGCGACAGGCTGCTAATTCTATACGTAAAAACAATGTATTTGGTTGAACATTGAATGCACAACTTCTAAGAATTTGCAGGTTTGTTTAATTTCGCGTGACCAAAAGCCTGTGTGTGACACCTTGTTTGTTTTGTGACTAAACGTGACATTTCCTGCTCTAATGCCTGGTTCACACTATCGTATTAAAGGAAGAGCTTATGACCAGTATGAATAATCGGAATTGGAAGCAGAAAGGCGACGGAATCGGAAGGATCGGGTTTTCTTTTTCTTACGATTCCATTGCGTTGTTTTGATTCACACTAGATCGTAAGCTTCTTGCGATTGCGACGCTAGTGTGAACCAGGCAACCAGTCACATTCAAGAAAGATTGGAAATGAAATCTGATTGGATATTGTCCTGATCATTTATGTATTTTGCGGAATATAATTTATTAAATTATTATTATTAATTATTGCTTCACCTGCAATCTGGCTAGAAATCTTATTATGCAGATTTTAAGAACATCAATCCACTGTATTGGAAAAGATGGCGGCTCAGTCATTTTACCACAATCCTTTGCGCGCATCAAGTCACTTCTTGAACTTGAACTTAAAAGGTGCGGTAATACGAGCAACAAAATCGTGCAACTTGTCGCGCAACATTGTTCAGATTTAGTGTGTCTTTGTAGGTTGGATTCTTCATTGCTTAAATTTATGTATCTTCAACCTATTGTTTTTTATTGTCGAGTTTTCGGACTAAGCGTCCATCTTCAGGATTGTTCAGATTGTTGCGTTGCAAGTTGCAGTTTCTCGTATTACCATCGTTCGTGCAACTTGTCGCGCAACAAATTAAATTTTCGCTGTTGCAGGTTGCAAAACGTTGTTGCTTGAAATAGAAAGAGCTTCTACTTTGCGCAACAAAGTTTTGCAACCTGCAACACGAAAAGTGTGTTGCGCGACAAGTTGTGCGAACGGTGGCAATACGAGAAACATTGCTCTGCAACTTGCAACGCAACAATGTTGCGCGATAAGTTGCACGATTTTGTTGCCCGTATTACTGCACCTTTAGAAACATTTGAAAACGTTAAGAAATTCAAAGAGTGAAGCGGTTACCTGCTTTATTCTTGTGAAGGTGTCGGAAAGTTTGTAGATGCGAGTAAAATCTACGGCCGCCATCTTGTTCTTACAGTGATTTTTTTCTGACTGGAAAAAGCTATTCTCGCTCTGATAAGCGACGTCGGCTGAGTTCATTAGGCTACCGCTGCTCATAATAGCTGCCGGCACTGGTTTAGTGTTTGCTATTTCAGGGTACGTACGGGCACGCGTACGCAGCAACATTTCACGCCATAATACCGGCAGCACAACTATACTGCGCGCAACTGATCAAGGGAGCAACTGATCAAGGCAGATTGCTGTTTGTTGTACTTGCCGATAGTTAACCGCCATTTTTTTATTATAATTATCCGCTGAACGACAACAAACAGCAGTCTGCCGTGCTCCCTTGAACTGATATTGCGAAAGTTACCGTAAATTCTATCGGGCCGCTTTGCAGGAATGTTGACACACTGTTGACAGTGTATTTAAAAATGCTATTTTCAACCGATGTTGAGACGTTCTGTTCAGTTTGAGGCCCAGTCCAAAATACTCCGTTTTCATTTGAAAACGCATACTTTTTGATGCGTTTTTATCGAGCGTCCACACTAAAACGATCGAAAACGAAGGTTTTCGAAAACGCTTTCCAAAGCGGAGACTTTTGAAAATGCAGGTCTATCTCGTCGGTTTAGTGTGGACAGCAAAAACGGAGCTTTTCAGAAACGACTGACGTCACAACCGGAGCTTTTCAGCAAATTTAGTGAAAAAATCGGAATATGAAACAATTATGAAAACAATAGACAACAAAACACTTTACTCGAACTTCGTCGTCCTCGACGTCGTCGTCCTGGTGCGGAAGGTCCCTAGTATCGCTGGCGCTACTGGAGCATGAGTATTGAAACGAAAACGCATCTCTGGACCATCGTTTTCATCCCCTAGTGTTGAAGGTCGAAAACGATGTGAAAACGCTAGTGTGGACGCAGAATTTTTTATCCGTTTTCAGTCAAACGAAAATTAACGGAAGTTTTCAAAAAATGTTCCTACATTCGTTATCCAAGTTAGTGTTGTCCCCTACTGTGCTTATTCCTATGCTTTTGCAGCGTGTATTTTGGGTAATATGACCGTCCCGTAACTCCGTTCCGTAGGATTTGCACTCGTACAAAAACAACTCTTGCAGGCGACGTTGCCGTTCCGTGTACGATGTTGCACCTGCGCATGAATCGATCGTAAGAGAATCATTCTCTGTTCTATTTTGCTTGGATAATCTCGACCCAGAATCCCGTCTTTCTTGCTGCGCTTACCGTCTACAAAAGTCGATCATGGGAATGGCTTGATGAGAGACGTCAGTTCTACAATAATGTTTATTTATTGAATGGCATGCACGCGCGATATCTAATGACTACGTACAGTGTGCGAGGAGGAGCTGAATTGGAGTATGCGGCTGGATTGTTCCATGGACTGTTCTCAAATAGCAATCACATATCGCGTCTCCCAAGTACGTTGAATTGCTCCTGTTCCAGTAATTTTGTGAATAATTATTATCTTATTAAAATATCAATAATTTTTGGCTAAATGTTTCATGAACTAGCTAAGCAAAGCTATTAATGTAAGAATGAGCGTTGTCGTGTCGCACTACTGATAAACGTGTAAAGTGCCGATAGGAACCGAGCTTCGTTGTAGGCTGCCTAGTTTAGCGGTCACGCGGGATAGTTTCTTTGGTGTATAGGTGCGACGATGAGTCGTTCCATACTCCATCTCGCCGGGATTCTGGGGGTGAATGTGCGACATCTTGAGCTGTGAGCAAAATCCAATGTTACATATTAGTACAGTATATATCAATCTGAACCGTTGCGCAGCTGGAGGAGTCTGGGGAGAGCGAATGATATTTGAGATGACGTCATATGATGGCCGTTTTAGCTAAACAAAACAACTCGGGGGGAGTGGGGGTGGGTACAGCAAAATAACCCGGGAGGTACTCCTTGAAATAATTTTTTGGCTACCTCCATGGCCAAGCAAAACAAATCTGAAAAGTAGAATATTATTGTCAGTTGTTTCATTTATCGAAAACACCAAAATCCTCTCAGCTAGCGCTCTAGTTATAGCTCTCCTGATAATAGTAATAATAATAATAATAATAATAAACTTATAAGGCAGGATTGGGAATAACATTTTACAATGAAAATTAAGGATATTAACGAACGACGTTTCGTTGTCATCTTGACAACATCTTCAGGTTCAAATGAAGATTGAATAAATAATAATAAATGATAATAATAATAATAATAATAATAATAATAATAATAATAATAATAATAATAATAATAATAATAAATAATAATAATAATAATAATAATAATAATAATATAATATATAATAATAATAATAATAATAATAATAATGATAAAAATAAAATAATAATAACATTATAATCGGCGAAATAATGTCTAGCGTTTTTATTATGTGAACCCTTTGGAGTTCAACAAAAATGCGCAAACCACAACAAAGTCATTTTCTGTTTTAGACCGACTTTACAAACCACAAACGGCCTTAATTACATGTAATTTAAAAGTCTGCCGACCGCGATTACATGTGGGCTCACACTAAGTACCTTCGCATGGGTCGAACCTTTGGTTATTATACTCCGCTATCAAACAATCTATTGTGTGATAGAATGTTCGAATCGACAGGTGGAGCCGCGATGCACACACACTGTGGTTTTTATCAGGATGTCATGAGAAATGGCGTCGTGTGTAATTAAAAACAAGTCGGAGACTTTTTCAAGAGTTTTTGTGTCACTGCGCGCGCTTAACACCGACTTTAAAATTGCGACAAGAAAACATCAATAACGTTCATGGCAGGGCGTGACTAGCTCGACCTCAGGCGGCAGCGAAGGAGACTAGGCAGGATGTAAACTGAGGTACCCGTTGATGTAGGAGTACGTAGGCCAAAGGAAACTGCGGGTTTAATCTTGCCATCGACTACAATACTTTACTTACGTTTTTCAATGCCAGTGGATTGGGCACCATTTTGATGAAACCCTGATGCGATGGAAAGTCATTCCACGTGGTTGACACGCCCACGTGACTGCCTGGAAGTGAAATAAAGGGACACGTTTCGAATTGAAAACTTTTTTTAAATTTTATTTTTAATTTTTTAATTTTACTTATTTTGAGTAAGAGAGAAAAATGATTATCTCCTTTGGCTGTTTCTTTACTTTGAGTCATATCAAGTCCCACAGTTCAGAGCTGGGTCTTGTGCAAGCCTGAAAGGGCTGTGTAGTCTGTTTTCATGGATGTATCGTAGAACCGCTCAGTTAGAGATTGTCCAAGATGAACATTGGATTTTGTTCTGATTTGGGATCCATCGACTAAGGGGTTCTTGTGGCCAATTGCAGGCTGCAGAATATCATTGATGTTATCATACATCATCACCACTATCATACATCATCACCACTATCATACATCATCACCACTATCATACATCATCACCACTATCATACATCATCACTATCATCACCCATGCAACCTTGCCACTATTATTGATGTTATCACCATACATCATCACCACTATCATACATCATCACTATCATCACCACTATCATACATCATCACTATCATCACCCATGCAACCTTACCACTATTATTGATGTTATCACCATACATCATCACCACTATCATACATCATCACTATCATCACCACTATCATACATCATCACTATCATCACCCATGCAACCTTACCACTATTATTGATGTTATCACCATACATCATCACCACTATCATACATCATCACTATCATCACCACTATCATACATCATCACTATCATCACCCATGCAACCTTACCACTATTATTGATGTTATCACCATACATCATCACCACTATCATACATCATCACTATCATCACCACTATATCATACATCATCACTATCATCACCACTATCATACATCATCACTATCATCACCCATGCAACCTTACCACTATTATTGATGTTATCACCATCACCATACATCATCACCACTATCATACATCATCACTATCATCACCACTATCATACATCATCACTATCATCACCCATGCAACCTTACCACTATTATTGATGTTATCACCATACATCATCACCACTATCATACATCATCACTATCATACATCATCACTATCATCACCCATGCAACCTTACCACTATTATTGATGTTATCACCATACATCATCACCACTATCATACATCATCACTATCATCACCACTATCATACATCATCACTATCATCACCCATGCAACCTTACCACTATTATTGATGTTATCACCATACATCATCACCACTATCATACATCATCACTATCATCACCACTATATCATACATCATTACTATCATCACCACTATCATACATCATTACTATCATCACCACAATCATACATCATCACTATCATCACCACTATCATACATCATCACTATCATCACCACTATCATGCATCATCACTATCATCACCACCCATGCAACCTTCCCACAATCATCACCACTATCATACATCATCACTATCATACATCATCACTATCATCACCACTATCATCCGTCATCACTACTATCATGCATCATCACCACTATCATACATCATCACTATCATCACCACTATCATCCGTCATCACCACTATCATGCATCATCACCACTATCATACATCATCACCATCATACGTCATCACTATCATCACCACTATCATACATCATCACTATCATCACCACTATCATCACCACTACCCACGTAATGCCACTATTATTGTTTGTGATGTCATAACAAGATATACTGATGAAAACCTGCTCCAACAAGAACACTTACGTTTCCAAAGAAGATATCATTTGTTGTTATGCTGACTCTTTCAGTACAGCGATGTGGATCAGTGTCTCCTTCAGGAAAACTACTTCTTCCCATGTCAACATTTGCTGCCATCCCCCTCCCTGTAAAAGTAGTTTGTTAATAATGACAAGGTGCACCTTACCCCACCCTTATCAATCATTGTTGTAATCATGATTTTTTGTTGATTAGTTAGAAAACAAAATGCAAGGTAAAGAGGATGGTTGTTGCTATATGCTGTCAGCACAAAGCTTTATTAAAATTACTGAACTGTCACTAGTCTAGTGTAAGCCAATCTTTATTGTCATCAAAATTCAAGGGGGGGGGGGGGGGGGGGCAGTACGTATTTAACAGCAAAAAAATAACTAAAAATAGTACAGTTCTCAGTACTTTTTGGAATCTTTTTCGCCTTGCTAGGGGGGGGGGGGGGGGGGGGGGGGGGGGGCAACTGCAACTGTGTATTGCGCTGCTGGTCACACTGCAACAATGGTGATCAGCAGGGAGAAGGTGCGAGCTCAATTCCATCCATTGAGAACCATGACACAAGCAAAATTAAGCACAAGGATCAAAACGTTTCCATTTCTTGTGCTTGTGCAATGTTTGTGCCGTGCTCGTCTTCACATGACACAAGTTCTTGTGCTTGCATTGGCAGTGGAAACTATAGGTTTGAGATTGGTGTCACTGATTGACAGTGACTATTATGATGTGACATGCAGAAGAATATGATTACATTCATAATTATTACTGACGTTTTTGCACTGTACATAGCCATCATTGTTGAAAGTATTAATCATTATTGTCAGTCATTAGATTGTTATTATCATCATCATAATAATCATCTATCATATTTAATGATCAATCACAAACAACACTGTCATCATGATACTATCATATTTCTCATCAACCATCATAATGTATCACTCCTCATCATCACTAATCACCATCATCAACTTACTCTCCCATAATTATGCACAGTCACTACCTTATAGCTCATCATAATCATAACAAACAATCATGATCATCATGAAGTTTCATCATTACATTTTATCATTCTCACGACTGACAACAACTGAACAAAACAATGTTTACCATCCATTGACGGGCAGGCGTAAGAATGGGAAGCAGTACTTTGTAGAAACCCTGGACTTCGTTGATCGCCAAGCTGAAAGGTGGTTTGCCGAAGCTTTTTGACTGCTTCTCTTTTATTAAAAGGTTCAAATTCACGAGAGATCCTACGTTGTGGGAAAGACGCTTGTTGTGTGGAGGTAGTGAAGGTGCACTTTTCTTGGTCACCCTGGGGTATATTAGATCCTCCAGCCTACAACATTGAAAGAGAGCATTTAGTCCATTTTTTCCCCATTTGGCAAAAAAGAAGTGCTACCCAAAAACGTTCCCCAATTTGGATTCTGACCTCCAAAATTTGCAACTTGCAAATCCAAAAAGGGGCTTCACTTGTCCCCATCATTCTTATACTCGAGTACTCCAACCCCCCCCCCCCCCCCCCCCCCACAGTACCAATACCCTCCCTCCCACAGTACCCCTGTCCCCCACCCCAGTAACCCTACCCTCACCCCATAGTAACCCTGCCCCCCCTCCCCCACAGTACCCCTACTCCCCTACCCCAGTAACCCTACCCCCACCCCACAGTAAACCCTGCCCTCCCCCACAGTACCCCTACTCCCCTACCCCAGTAACCCTACCCCCCACCCCATAGTAACCCTGTCCCCCCTCCCCCCCAGTACCCCTCCCCCAGTAATCCTACCCCCACCCCACAGTAACAGTAACCCTGCCCTTGGAAACCCCCCCCTCACTTACAAACAATGAAGGGTCAAGTTTTTGCTTTGGCAGGTATCTTTTGATAAACTCGGTCTTTGCAGTGGTGACAAATTGTCCATTTTGAGTTCTTGGGTCTCCAGTGATAGTCAATCTCCCACTTTGATCTCCCTTGGCAAACACTGGGCCACTTGTTCCTTGTTCACCAAGAAATCTACTCTTATAATCTGATTGAGGCAATAACTCCTTTTCCTTGTCACCTTGAGAAAGAATAGAGCAGAAGATAAGAGAAAATCATTTTATGAATGAAGATATATGTAACTGTGCACAGTAGAATCAGGGAATGGAGAGCACGGTCCCTTGAAAGTTGAGGTGCTGGATATACTAGTAGGGGTGTCAAATAGTCCCTGCAAAAAATCAGGGTCTTGCAAAATTTTTGGTCAAATGTTGTGGGTCTCGAAGTCTCGTTTTTTCCAAAAAGCCATCTCAGAGTCTCGAATTTTGAAAACAAAGGAAATCGGTGAAAAAGCATCTTGGGCTCGTAAAGATACTGTATGCCTTGTCTCAGAGTATCGCAAAGTCTCGCCTTGACCATTCGATACCCCTTACTAGTAGAGCTACATTTCTAAAGTATATATCAGACCACAACTTATTGTGACAGACTTTTTGGCTAAAAGTGGGGGGGAAGTACCCCCACCCACCCCCCCCCCCCATCTCCGCAGTACCTGAGAATGCAACTATAATACCATGTGACAAAGGACTAAATTTACTGACGTTTCAGATGTTAGTCCTTCGCTACACTTGTTTGATTGTTATATACATTTATTGTCGCTATACACTGATGTAGTCTCTATTAGTTAGTATACTAAGTTTAACTGCTTAACTTAAGTCCCTAAGCATGAAGATGGCTAAATGCACAAGTGAATTAAACCTAAGCTGGTGTAATATATAGTACATGTATGTACCTTGTGGGATGTAACTTCTCATCCATTCAGTTTTGCTTGTACTGGGCATAACTTTTGCTTCATGAAGTGGTCGCACAGGGAAATACTCCTTGTGCGTTGTCTGGAACGACTTTAGTTTTTCATCAGAATCTGCTTTAAAGTTTGTCTTCCTCAGTGCATAACTATCTCCCTGAGCTCTCTTGGTCAGCGGCTTCTCGACAAAATGACTCTTGGTCAAGGAGGTATTGTCGCCATAACGATGATCATAGTGCATAATTCCTGCGGGTTTGGGAGATGCAATGCGATCTCTCTTCGTTAAGGGTAAAGGGGGATAATCTTTCTTGAAAATGCTTTTGTAAGCCTCTGGGTCATGGCTGGGACCCCATCGACTGTCATTGCTGATTTGAAAGTGTGACGAAGCCAGAAATTGAGTTCCAGTTTTTGGTGATGTGATTTTGTTTGTTGTCTCAATCATAATGTTGTCGGACTGATGTGAAACTGAACTAAACAAAATAAAAAAGAACAATTAATTGATCACATATACCTAGATGTACTGATAGAAAATGTAAATGTACTCATCATTTACATACAGAAAAGACATAACTTATATTAAGAATATATTATTTCAACAAAGAATATCTATCTTATCTTAAATATAAACTAAGCCTACTATAAACAGCTAGATTGATTAATGAGTAGACGCAATTTAAACTTCAGACGAACAGTAACTTAAGTTTACAATTATACCACAAAATTAAAGGAACTAATGTCTCCTAAATCCACTAAATTATAGCTAACTGAACTGCGCAAAAGAAATACCGATAGACGGCAAAACTTTGTAGGAAATTAGTTGAAATGTCAGTAGACGTTATAGTATTATTAAATGTGATAGTTGCTGAGATATCGTGAAAAGAATTCTCTGTTTAAGCTTACTGGATACAAGTTTAGACAACTCGATGATATCTTAGTCTTACTGCAAATTGCAATCTAAACAACGTACACACATACTAAAACAAACATTTCTGCTAAACGATGCGATTAAAGCATTGCTCATTATAGCTGTTTTTAAGAGAAAAGTAAGGCATTCTTACCAATTATTTAGTTCCCTTCGCGATCAGGCGAAAAGCGTGTGATCTTGTGGAATGTCTTGATGCATAACAAACTACAATGATCTTTAGTTGTCATGGAAACGACAATGAGCAAACCATAATTATGGAACACTAATAGTTCGACTAAATGGTATTTTAATGAACTTTTAAAAGTAAATTTGCAAGCGAACTTGTATTAAAGGTTCTAATGCTGAAATTTCATAAAGATAACAAACATTTTTACTCGCGGTCGATTTGTTTTACTTCCGGTCGATGGTTTTACCCATGATGCAGTAGTTGGCGCGATCAAAAAGGCGCCAAATTTAGTCACTTCACGAGGGTTCTTGAGGAAGACTGCTTCGTAAATTTGCTTTTACCTTTGAACATGGTGCGTACAGTATCCGGTGGCAACACTAGAGGTAAGAGCGATCTTAATCAATAGTTACAATTGAATTTTTCATTAGAAAGATGTTGTTTCTGTCGGCAATTCAGCTCAGCTAGTGAATGAAGCTTGTGAGTTGTTGACCTTTATCTCTTCGACTCTTGTAGACTTGTAAACTGACAAATCTACAATAAACTTTAGCTCGAAATCGATAAAAGTTTGTAACGTATACTATAATCTGACAGTTAAATTTTACAATCTGTACAATATCGATTTAATAATTTCAAAAGCGATAGACTGTGAATGAAGCTTACAAATGTACATGCATAGTAGAAACTACTTTGGCATGTGCTTTAATACTAATAGCACAAGCAAATGTGTTCGTGAGCCACCTTTCCCACTCCCATACGCCATCACCCCTCTTTTTAATTTGCAATCATATTTTTTCATTGTTTTTCCAATTCTTGTTTGTTTGTTTGTTGATCTAGCGTCAGGAGGCAAGGCCCCAGGTAAACAAGCTGGACACTCCACCTCGTCATCTTCATCGGACAATAGCTCAAGCAATTCCAATGCTGCAAACGCTGGTGGAGGCAATATAATGAAGATATGGCCAACACCGGAATGGCAGAAAGGTGCATTTGGTGTTGAATGAGTGTTGTTTGTAACTTAATTAATGTTAATGAATATGAGTAAGGGGATATTAGGGGGAGGGGGTACTCACAGTTGACGTCCTTGACAGCAATCTACGATAGCATTTCACCTGTTTTCACATCGTAGATTGCCGTCACAGACTTCAACAATCGTTTTGAACATTATTCGTCAGTGCGTGCACTGTCGTGCTCAGATTCAATCTCCCGTCATCCTTGCTCCCGTCCTGGATCTTAATGTCCCTAATTTAGGGTGGAGTTGTGTCACCTTGCCAAATTTGTCACTCAGTTTCGGAAGGCCAGCACATACCCATATGTACCACTTATGATATATGGATTCCCTCCACCACTGATCATGGATGCACTCAATCCCTGTGCCTGTTGATGCTGGTCTATATAACATCAAGATTGAGATCGTCATAATATCATAATATAACATCATAATATATTATAGCTTTTTATTCCATTTATTTAGTTAATTACATATTATTATTACGATTATTATTATTTATTTAACCTAGAAGGCCCAGTGGAAGATTAGCTATGCTAAACTGGTGAATTTTATAAATGTTTTTATATTAACCTTCTTTAAATAAAGTTCATTCATTCATTCATTCATCTATTGTTTCAGGTGTTGAGAGTTTCTTCCCAAAGTTAAACAGTAATTCACAAAACAATAACATCGATCCCTCGAAAGATAATGCTACAAGTACATGTACATCAGAGAAATCAGTGTCCTCGGCATCTCAAGTAGCTGCATCTTCATCCAACAGCTCCATTGAACAACCAGAAGTTTCCTCTCACAATCTGGACATTGAAAGCCTTGGTGATGATAACCAGTAACTATTAAGGATAATTTACTCTCCACAAATTACTGTAGTACTTATTATTCATATGTAACTGCTCTGTAGAAGTGAATTCAGCATGCCATAGAACATAAACTGTTATACAGACAAATCAAAAGTGGGTGACTCTAGGAAATTAGCAAAAGTCTTACTGGCAGGGTTTTTGTAGCCTGCGCCACAATTGAACAAAAACTCTCATTTAGTTCGTCAGATTAAACAAGAGTTTCTTTGGATGCAACACAAGCTAGAGTTTTTGCAATCATGGGCTTTTCTAGCTGATAACTATCTGTAGCCAAGAGCTCAATGATGTCTTCTTGCAGGAGATTGAATTAGCCACTTTAGAAATGTAGTCTGGGAGCAATGGTATTCCCGTGGGATTTTCGTGATGATTTCAAGCGACCAGTGCAGAAGTGTTGAGGGGGACCTAAGGAACACGTTAAATGTTGTCGGCACTTCTGTAATGTATGCAGAGGGTTTCTACGGGACGTTCAAAAAGTGCACTCTGTGGCCTTGCATGAAAACGAGGCTGATGCTTTAAATTCGTTGAAAGTTGGTCTTTTAGTGGTATTTTGGAATGAACTGTTATCAGTTTCGATAGTATGAGATGTCCAAATGAATATCATAACATATAGGGATAATTATAGCAGTCACGTGACCGGAAGTCGATGCTTAATTTCATGTACAGTGTAGCCTATCATCTAAACTAAACACCACAGCTGGAATTTTAATTTCTAGAAACGAAGGAAAAAGCACATTCACAACAAGTTTCATTTTACTAACCTTTCTACTCATCACTGTCAGAATCGTCATACTCAATTTTCAGCGACGTATCGATATCCTCATAAACATTTTCACAAGCCTCAGCACTGTCACAGCAAGAACAGAGATCGGTACAATTCAAGCCAGATTTTCGGCACTGGCATCGATTGTTTGAGCATCGGTTCTTTTTACAGCCACACTTGACCAACTGGATGATTGCTTGAGGTGCAGGTGCTTGTTTCGTCATAACTGGGATCCATTCATCGCCCTATTTCTCCCATCCGAAACCATCTGGCTGTGGCAAATTAGGAATACATACACTGTCATTGTTCCAAACTAACATCTGGTAGTGGGCACGGAGAATTGCTTCATACAGTGCACTCTGTGTAGGTGGTAGCCTGTCCGACTGAGCCTGATTCTTTCTGAACATCTGCCACCTGAGGTGTTTGACTTGTGAGATGCTTGTTCTAGGCTGAGAAAGCTGGCAGACATACTTCTCCACAAGTGTCACTGTCTCCTCTGCTGGATGCAGCGTGGTTCCAAGGTTCCCCAAAGCACTTATGACATCTTGGTCAGCATCTCTAAATGCTTTCCAGCAAGCAAGTTTTCCTTTACCAGAAAAACTTCCCGTGCTATCAGCACCGCTGAGTGCATGGAAGGCGGGTAGTGCTGCCAGTTTAGCACTGCCTAGAGCACTAGCAATCGGATCAAGCTCAATCACACGATGGTTATCGCCAGTGACGAACGATGTCTTCTCACACAGCTCTGGATAGCGCCTTAGAGATAGAACTAGAACGTCAGTGTCTGGGGAATGGATAAACAACTCCGTAGCACCGTTGGCAGTTGCGTCTAGAGCATGGAACAGCATCTTGGTATCCGCCTCTTCTTGATAACTTTGAAGATAGTCTACATCTTGGTGCGTCGCACGACATCTGCATCCCCAGGCCACAACAACGCGTAGTTTCGTCTTCTCAGCATGTTCGATGAACTTCTCTGCTAGATAGCTTGTTAGCTCGTTCTTTGTCTTGGTATGAGACAGGAGTCTTCTCATTCGGACTTTGGCAATGTGTGTGGAGTTGGTAATACGGTAATATACGGGATCTTGACCAGCCTGCCTTTTAACTCGGGTACCTGTTTTAAGAGACGATGGCAAGTCATATCTGTCGAAAATTTAGCGAACCTCATCAGTGGATTGATACTTCCGGGTAATTCTACTGCTAAGGTGCTCAGCCAACTGCAAACAGTCTTTGATAGCGTCTGGCTCTGGCTTATCAAGGGATTGAAGTTCTGCCATAGCGTCAACAACAGCGACTCGCAGCTGAGATGAAGGCTCCACATCCATTCTTTCATGCACACTATTCCGAGGACCTGTGGTCGGTCTCTGCAGCTCCAATTGACCACCAAGCTTTACTAGGATAGTCATCAAGGTGCTCTTTGCAGAACAATGAAGCATTGTGCCATCGACTGCAAACAAAGACCTTGGAACCACAGAAAACTCGTTCTGCCCAATCGCTTCCTTGATATCTATGTCAGGTCTGCTCTTGCATACTACCATCAGTCTTGCGAACAGAGATCTGTCCTCCTGTAACTCAATCACTTTATCCATGCCAGATACTTTCAGTACTTTCCCGCTGTCTTTCCACGTAAGCAGTTTGCGTTTCTTCATCGGGGACCAGAGGTTCACTTTGTTCAAATGAATTCTATCTTTCACGAAGGTTTCGAAAAGCACCCTTCCGATGTCACTTTGCTGACAAAGATCATTCTTCACCTTTTCAGGCATAACAACTTTGGTTACTAAGTTGAACAGCTCATCACCCTCGTCTTTGAATGGATCGGTAAAGTTCTGCACTGTGGTCAACACTTGATCAATGCTCTTGTCTTCGCGTTGTGAGACAGAAGGCGCAAGGTTATGATGTCGATCTTGTGTCTTTGAAGATATGCCAGCCATTTCCTTTGCTTGATCTGCTAGCCGCGTAAGCTCCGGTGCAATCAGGAAGAACTTGGTTCTAGCACTTGGGTTTAGAGTGATGCCAGTCAGTCCTCCTGTAACCTTCATGGAACGGTTGACATGCTCAAGAGCGTTATCCGCACCTAGTGCACAGAATGGGACATCGGGATTCTTGTTCACCACCCAGTTACCTTTAACACATTCCTCATAGACCACTGGACTCGATTCCTTCAGGGAAGACATCTCACCTAGGTAAACGGGTATCATGCGAGCATAATTTAACTTGTCATGCGAGAAAAAGTACTTGGTAAACAACTCCAAACTAGTTAGGTGCAGCTCCCAGTCTCCAGTGCGAACTGACTCAATGAAAGCTAGCATCTCCATGACCATGCGCATATATTGACGCATTACCGTGAACATAGGATTATTAGCATGTTCCTCATCAAACGCTTCCATCCTCTCAACGATATCTAAGGACTCTATAGTTTCCATCATCTTAGCGTTTGCTTTCTTCACATCCTCCTTTTTTCCGTCTCTGCATGCGTCACTTTAGCTCCTTCGCCGCTTGCTCTAGTCTCTGGTATTATCCTACGTCTTCCTGGAACACTCTTTCTTGGTACATACTAAACAATACCTGCAGGGTAATTAAATGTGCAGTCTCCCCTCTCTTAACATGAACAAAATTTTGAGAAATATCCTAGTAAAAATATACCGGTGCTTAATCTTATATATCTAAATATGTTTTCTAAATATTATTTAGATACAAAACAGGATAGGGAGTATGAAAATCAGTTGTTTCAACCAATTTAAAGCTTCAGCCTCGTTTTCATGCAAGGCCACAGAGGGCACTTTTTGAACGCCCCGTAGAAACCCTCTGCATACATTACAGAAGTGCCGACAACATTTAACGTGTTCCTTAGGTCCTCCTCAACACTTCTGCACTGGTCGCTTGAAATCATCACGAAAATCCCACGGGACTTCTTTCAGCGACATCTGCTCCCTGACTAATGAGTAAAGGACTGGGAACGAATTTTGAGAATTAATCTAATTAAGAAATGAACCCCATCACAAGAAAGAGCATATCGCAATTAGCATTTTTACAAAGTTTCAAAAGGTTTTGTTAGATATAGAACGAGTAACAGCTTTCCAAAAATCGCAAAAATTACAAAGAAATGTATGTTTAGTAGGGACGCTTGTACCGAGTAACCATACATTTCTTTGAAGTTTATTCAGTTTTTGAATGTCTGCAGTTCATTTGCTGCTTCTCCAAACCCTATCAAACTCCTAAAACTCACTAATTCTGATATGCTCTTTCTTGTGATGGGGTTCATTTTTTAATTAGATTAATTCTTAAAACTCGTTCCCAGTCCTCCACTCATTTCTAAAGTGGCTAATTGTACAATGGTACTTGTATATCACCAATCAATAAGTTTAACTCCATAGTGTTAAACTAAACAAATATACCGTAAGTGTTATGCATATAATATTGTATACCATTATATTCTAAGCACAGTCGAACTCCTTTTTAACACTGAGGAAATGTATGGCGAGAATTGTCCAAAATAACGGTGTGTCCATAACGTGGGATTCGACTGTATATATCGTACTGAACACAATTCTTTGTCTGCTTTTTATTAGGATATCATTATCTATTGTAATGTCTCATATATCGTGCTATAAGATAGCTTCAATTCTTTCAACAATCTCATTTAGTATGTCTTCAACTGTTTTGTCAATAGAAATGTTTAGTGAAAAAGGTGACAGGTGTAATGGCTGTAGAATATCTATTTGAGAGTCCAGTAAAGTTGATGGCATAAAATGACCTTGACGTGTTGACATTCTCTCTTGTATAAGTTGTTTTGAACCCTCCAAAAGTACAATGAGATGATCCTGTGCATAGCTTAGGGAATCCTCTCTGTGACTCTCTGATTGATCTTGGTAGTTCTTGCCTTCGAATATGATGTTCTGTATGATGTCTTTAGTGCAGAGCAGGTTAAAACCCCAGACTGTGAACCATTTCTCCATCTAAGGAATATACAATCATATGAACTAGACTTACAGTACGTATTCCGATCTAATGATGATGTTGATTGTGGTGATAGAAATGATGGTGTTTATGATGATGATGATAATGCTGATTGTGAAGATGATGACATCAGAACGAACAAAAAATAGTCACACAAGACATTGTCACTTGTATCAAACTCATTAATTCATGAGGAAAACACAAAAGAAATCATGACAAAACAAGTGCTGTAAATATGATACAAAATAGTATAAACTAAGTTGTATATAAACTTTAACTGCAATTTTCTATTAAGGAAAATAATAATAATTATCATTCACATTATTTTCTCCGTGACGACTACGTCACTGCAGAATAAGTGCTCTCGTTCTCAACAATGGCAGCTCGATTTTTCCGCTTTAGGTGAGAGAAAATAACATGAATGATAAAACAATAATAATTATTATTGAACTCGGTTTTTGCAAAATATCATGATTTTGGCAGTGTCTCGCAGATAATTATTTGCCTTCGGCATCGGCAAATAATTATACTGCTCTCCACTGACAAATCACGATATTTTGCTCAACCTCGTCCAATAATTGCTAATTATTACTTGTTTCTTTAAACTTTTGAGAAAACATGAAATTAAAATACCTGTTAGTCAGATAAGTAGTTTACAACATAAAATGGAAAATGCAGAATGGATTTCAGGGATCGTTCTTACTTTTCGACAACTTTGTTTAAAGATAACAGCCAAGGCAGTCTGTCCTGGAAGAAAATAATTTTAATATTTTTATTTTTGAGCTCTTTTCCATTCCATTTGCCCCCAAATATTAGGATATCAACCATGGAAGTTATATTTACCTCATCTGACAGTGGAATCCCTTGTTGCATTTTGCTAATGTTACTTGCAGGGTGAAAACTGTCTGCATCTTCAAATGGCCAAGACATCTGAAAAGTACCAAGTAAATCCAATATTATTTCTGAATGATCAAAAAAGCAGAGCCCTCGACAACTTTAAATGTATAACTTTAAATAATAATAATAATAATAATAATAATAATACATATCATGTCTATACTGGCAGTATAATAATTCCATAATAATATCAACATGGTTGCAATCACAATTTAGATGTAATTTCTATAAAATGGATATTATTGTAAATTGTATACTATATCTTTATATAGTTTTGTAGCTACAGAGGGCCACTTGTTTGTTAGCTTAGACTATTTGTCTGTCACCCTCTTCTAAATAAAGACTATTATTATTATTATTATTATTATTATTATTATTATTGTTAATACCTGGGTTGCAATGATGTCACATGCAAACCAGCAAACAGGATCTGATTCACTGGCCAACTTACCCTTTTGGCTAATGCCTGTCCTATGGTTGTCCTGTATTGAAAGTTTTGAAAGTAATTGGTTAATTATTAGTAATTAAGACCATACATGTGAGCAAAAAAAAGCTTGCCTCCTACCTAGTGATTTTGCAGTTGTTCTAAAGTAAGAGATAAATACCGAGAACGGAGGCAATAAGCCATATAAATCCCGAGGGCCGTAATCCCGAGGGCCGTAGGGCCGAGGGATTTATAGGCTTATTGCCGACATTCGAGGTATTTATCTGACTTAGTTTAAATTTGACAAGGTTTTCGCACGAAGAAATCTGAGGCATTTTTTGGTATTTTTTGGAGTGTTATTTAGCATGAATACTATATGAATAGCATGAAGAATAGCATTTCAGTGCTCATTATGAATTCACCGGGATGTATTCATATACAACCCAGGGCTGTATATGGATACATCCCGGTGAATTCATAATGAGCAATTCAATTCAATTCTATTGTTCAACCGGTCAATACCGGAGATAAAGCCCTATGAATAACAAAGAAAACCGTGTCAAATTTAAACTAATACAGTATACTTACTTTCCACAGCCACAGACACCAATTATTAGAACAATAATAGCCATTGCAGGATTTTAATCAATCATTTGAGTGCCACTGTAAAATTATATATAAGCTAGATATTAGTATACACTTTACCATTGTTTGCCCTGAGAATATTTTAGTGACTCGTGTATATATGTATGCTGTACATTAGGATTAGCTGGACATTGCATTGATAGAGTGCAAACCATATGTCCGTGAAATAGTACTATTACTAAATAGCACTAAATAGTGTTATATCTATTGTTTTCTGTTGTTTCATCAGTGCTATTTAGTACTAATTAGTTAGTACTGTTTCACGGACATATGGTTTGCACTCTATGTATGTAACATCAAAGAGAGATCCATTAACCATCCACCACACATAAAGAAGATGATCACATTAACAAATCGCAAGGGGTTTTCCATTGTCTGTACTCTTATTGACAATGGATTTGACGTCACAAAATGTTCAAAACTCAAGTGGAACCACGAGCGTAGAGAGTGGTTTCACTGCAAAGTTTTGAACATTTTGTGACGTCAAATCCATTGTCAATAAGAGTACAGACAATGGAAAACCGCTTGCGATTTCTTTTTTACAATAACAAAGTCAAAAAACATCCAAAAACAAGGATAAAGTTTGAAAGAAAAACCGTTTCAAGCGCGCGCTGGCTTCGTGCGCGACCGATTCGTCATTGCATGTGTCTGTACTCTTATTGACAATGGCTGAGAGCCAATCAGATTGCGAGATTACGCTAGGTTATTGTAAAAAAAGGTTTCACGGAGAGTCTGCGTTTGCATGCATAGCCTGATCCCAGGGGGGGTACTCAGGGGTATCAGTGACAGGGAGGTGCGAATGAGGCCAAACTTTTTAACCCAAAAAAGAAACTTTTTAACCCAAAAAAAGTCCATTACGCAAAAACAAGACCTAAAATTTTTTTTCTCCACATGAAATCGAGAACGATAGGATATCATTTTTATCAACCCCCCAAAAAATTATTGCCAAAATGTTTATATCAAAAAAAGTCCACCAGAAAATTGATAACCCAAAAAAAGTCGCAAGCCACGAATTTCAAACCCCAAAAAGGTCTTCGCACCTCCCCGTCACTGATACCCCTGAGTATCCCCCCTGGGAGCCTGATGCAAACATGAGGGGGGAGTTTGGGAGAAGTTGAGAGCTGATGAGTAAAACTGAGCCACAGGTGAGGTTTTTATGCAGAGCTCGAGACTTCTCCCAAACCCCCAGGTGTTTGCATCAGCTATGTCATTATTACCTGATGCAAACACGGGTAACAGCCAATCAGATCACAGAGATTTCTGAATGTATTTTACAATGTGTGATACAAACAAGTGTGACCACTGCATACTTCTGTCTTGAATGTCTATTTTAGCGTTGGAAACTGATTGGCTAATAATGGCGACAGAAGTATGCAACTGCATTAAATGCATGCATGGTCACACTTTTGCAGTAAGAGCTAAAATTATTGACTGTGTTCACGAAACACTTAAGCTTACATAGTTTGCATTGGATTATTGATGAATATTAATCCTTAAACTTCTTTGAGCTATATATATATATATTGATATTCTCAGGTCCAAAATTGGTAATCTATTAGTATTGGGTGATAATTTAATAAATTTATGCCAAATCAGTCGCTTTGTTTACGGTATAAGCTTATATAAGCTTAAGCTTAAGTCTTACTTTATAACAAATTTAAAAATCATTAAGCTTATATAGCTCAAAGAAGTTTAAGGATTAAAGTTTGTGTTATATTTACATGCATGTAAGGTGTTTGTTTCCCTAAGTCGTGTCGTTGGATTACAGACAATAAAATAATGACTTCTTAGAATAATCGAAATATTTGCACGGTAAGTCTATAGATTCACAAAGTCTATTCAACCATAAACGTGATAATATGCATGTACTTGTAGATTTTTAATGTTCGCCGGAACTTAGTGATTTGTTTGCTGAATAAAAACGCGAGATATCCGGCCTTACCTGCGTTGTATCAATCCACATGATACTCAAAACGTCCAAAACATATTCAGTTGGCTGACTTGCTGTTTGTTCTTTTTTTACCCGATGCATCGATCACGAGCACGAGTTTCAAAGGTGAATCTCAGCCAATGAAATTGTCCGTTCTATACATGTTGTGCAGCAATCATTTATCTGAGTTTGCGCAGTAGGTCAGGTCTAAGGTCTCAACTTTACCGCGTCTACTTTGTGATCTTCACAAGAATCTCTTTCTGTACAAATTCTTTTTCACGACAAACCTACGGATTAATCATGTTGAAGATTGGAAGCAAGAGTAATCTGGACACCGAATATGTCTGCAAGATAAGTTTACTTGATGACACTGAGATGACGTGTGAGTTTCGGGTAAGTAAAGTTGGTCTTTGCAGTTCTACAATTTTGCAAACCATTTCCCCGGTTCCCCGGAAAACCCCGAAACCTCCGAACTACGGGGCTCTTTGACAAGCTTCCCAGCTTAGCCAAGGTCCAGGCAGCGAGAAATAAAACCAAATTGACAGCTAATAATCATTAACTTTTTTTATCTTTTGACTTCAACAATATTCAAACTGGTACAGCGTCTTGCATCGCTTGGACGTCTCGCCTCCCGCTTTGCTACACATGTCCATGTATGTGACCCTCTTCTAGTTTACAAAGCATCTACTTTAAGCAACGTCTGGCTCTTTGAGAAATACAAGTGAACTTTATTTTCGAAGCAAGAGAATTCCCAATGTGATCGATCAGGCGGCGCCAACATCACTTGTAAAAATTGTAAAAACTACAAGAACAACATGTTTTGTACAATTTCCCAACTCTTTTGTCTTTCCAAAACTTGCGCCAAGGGAATGGGATCTTTGTTCTTTCCATTTCTGTGGAATTCGGAGTTTTTATGAATGTGATGAAGCGTTGAGCTCGACGATCGTGGTGTCGTTGTGTGTTTATTGATAACAGCAGTACCAGCTTATATATGCATTCATGTATTAAGCTTATGTCTTGAGACTTGAGCCACAGGAAGATCAATCCTCTAAGTTTTATTCTCATCTCATTTTTTCTCAAAATTCAACACCGATCACAAAAAAAGATCTGAAGCAATAAAAGCTCACAACAAAAGAAAGTATTAAAAACTCGCTTTTCTTTTCAATTCAGGTTTGTAGCTAATTACACAATTGCCTCTTTCTACATATAAATATCCCATATGGCGCGTTCGCAGTTGTTGATGTTTTATTTATTTTTATTGCCGTTTCGGGATTGTGATCGTTAATTTTGTAGTTAAACTAGCTGATTTGCGTTCCCTTCTATCACAGAGAGATGCTAAGGGCCAAACAGTGTTTGACTCGGTTTGCAAAGCTCTGGATTTGCTAGAGAAAAATTACTTTGGCCTCAGATTCGTAGATGATTCTAAGCAAAGGGTAAGTATAGTGACAATTCTATTTCTTTCATTCATTGGACTATGCAATCGTCTTGTTGAATAACACCAATGAATGTACACATAGGTGTTGAAAAGATCCATATTTTGTGGAAATGTTTGACTTGTGTGATACATCAATGCTCCATATAACAGGTGGTTTCTGTAGTGTGTGTATTGTTCTTCCTCGTTTTCACACATCGTCTCAATACGTTGCGGTGAAGGCAAAACTAGAGTTTTTCTAGCAAGATCATTGTATCTTGTTCCGCAAGCCACCATATGATGTCCTGTATTAGCCTTGCTGGACAAAATATGGTGACCAAAGAAAGTTCAATTTATATAACACAGGGAGACAGGCACCTATACCTATATACACATCATGAAACTTGCTTGTACAATGTGTCGCAAATGACAAGCTTAGACAATAGTCAATAGTGGTATTTCCAGTAATAAATTATTGTGGAATCTGAGATTTGATTATTTTGAGAATGTAGTTTTCAGTGCTGCTCTGTGAGCGAGTAACCAATTTAATGACAGTTATGCCATTGTATTTCAATGATTTCCAATCCCAAAATATGACTTTGTACTCCTACATGCAGATGCTATAGCTACTGCAGACATAAAACATGCAATAAATTTTACATTCAATCAAACAACAAACAACAATATTTTTAGATAAGAGTCACTTTGAACACTCTCTAATCAAGATTTGGTTTGGATTTTCAATATTAGTTTAGCAAATGGTATATACATTGTTTATTACACAACTTGTAATCTTACAGTACAAATATGACAGCGTAATACACGTTTTAGAATTCGGACACGTCAATTTTGCACGTGCGCTCAGTTTATTTCTTGTTTTGTCCGGTCGCAAATAAAAATAAAGAGAAAAAGACGGTTTTTTTTGTTGTTAATTTTGTTGTCGAATAATAAACAATTTATTACATGGGTAGTTGTGCAATACGGCTGGATATTTTTACTCGTCTGTTTGGATTTTGACTCACCTACAGCTCGTCAAAATACGGCACGACTCGTAAAAATATCCAGCCGTATTACACAACTACCCGTGTAATAACCTCTATATAATACCCTTCAAAACTCATGTTGTTATGGTGAGATTGCTATGTGTCACCAATTTCATTCAGAAATAGAACTAAAAATAAATTAAAAGGAATAAATGAATAAAAAATCATCTGAAAAAATCATCTCCAAAATTTTATTATTTCTTTTGTCATTTAAAGACATTTCTCAAGAAAGTTACATGTGTTTCTTGCTGTAAAACCATTAAAAATGGATGAAATGTTAGTATTGTAGCTTCTTTATTTCTTGTATTTCCCATGAGGTGAATTATTCTGAATATGAGCTCGTAGGTTTTACTATGGAATAGGAAGCAGTTTTAAACTAAAATGTCTCGCAGCAATTACCTTTTTTATCAATGATTCTCTTACACGAGGTAATAGGTAATAACTGAGACTAGAATTGATTATAACGTACTTAATTTAGATTGAAGCTTTCAGATATTAAAAGCTTATTACTATTATTTATTCATTATATAGTAGTAGTATTTTTGTTTCTCTTTTGAAAAGTACTATTGGTCATGTTAATGTGTTATTTTCTAGCACTGGCTGGACCTCAACAAAAACATTCTCAAACAGATGAAATGTAAGTACAGAATTCAAATTAGTTGTATACTGGTAGATATTGTATACAGAAGCAACTTCAGTAACATGATATTGTATGTGCCATGTCCAAATAATGATTGATGAGACAGTTTTATGGCAATCCTTTCATGTGAATTTCCTATTTATTATTTGATGCTTTACTTGTGGATTAGTTGTAGTCCAGAGGGAGGGGTGGGAGGATCCTATATACCTAAACAGTGGTGGGGATGGTCATCAGAAATTTTGAAAATAACCCCAAAAAGGTACTAGAATTTTGATGATCTTGTAGGTGTGGCAACAAATAATTTTTACTCCTAAAGGTACCAATTCCAAATGAAAATCAGCTAGTTTCTTGGCAAAAAGTTCATAATATAACAGTTTAATCACAGACACCCTAAGAGGTACCAAACTACGATTTGAACCTCTAAAAGGTACAACAAGCATGCCCACCACTTTTGTATGGGTGTCCCATCCTCTCCTGGGTTGTAGTATTACACAGTGTACATAATTGTACTGTTTGTCCACAGCATTAAAACCTCCTTTCAAGCTGTTCTTCAGAGTCAAGTTTTATGCATTAGATCCAAGTGTTGTGCATGAAGAAATTACACGGTAAGAGATTGATTACATGTATACGGAAAATAAATACAGTATAAATGAGAAATGCAACATGTTGGTATAAAATAATTACTAGGTTGTCATTATTCCATAGAACATAAAATGGTCCGCATGTTATAATGTCCCACCTGGACCATTACTCAGGATCTTAAAATAATTGAGGAGAAGGTGTTGCCTTTGTAATTAGATCTGCAAATGGTTATACCTTCACATCTTCTCGGATAAGGACGTTAAACTTGAGGTCATGTCTCCCAACCCTATTCTTTTATTTCTACAACTTAGAGATGTTTCTTTGCTATTCTTAGGTACCAGTTTTTCTTACAAATCAAAAGGGACATTCTTCATGGAAGGTGAGTCCATGTACATGTATTGGTAATTATTGTAGAGGTTTGGGCAAGGACAGTGTAAGTGACTTGTGATCACAATCCAAATTCTCCTTTGAAATTCAAATATTCTGGAGGAGAATTTAGTTTTTTGTCAGTGATCGCTTAAAGCCGCGGCTACACGAGCGATTTTTTGCTTGCACAGGCGATGCAATTTTTTTGAAAAATTGCTGTATCACCGTTTTTTATTTTTGTTGATGCCAGATATTCGAAAATTATCGTTTCAATTTCTGATTTCCGGTTTTTATAACTCATTAAAATCAGAATTGAACTAGCAATTTTCGATTTCCTAAAAAATCGCGTCGCCTGTGCAAGCAAAAAATCGCTCCTGTAGCCGCGGCTTAACGTTGTTCTTGTACAGATCCTTTTATTATCAGTACATATAGCTAATTGCATAATCGTTGTCGGGATGAAAATCATGAAAGCTACGACCAAAAGGAATTCTGGGAAATTAAAACTCTCAAATAACATTGTCAAATCATCGACCTTTTTATGCAGACTTGTAGGATCTTAGTTAAATAGTTCATAATTATACCTTCAAAACTATGAGAACATTGAATATATCTGCATGAACTGGCTCATGAACTGATTTCCCATCCATCCTTGTGGTCTCAGCTTCTATGATTTATGATTTTCAAACCGACAACGATTATGCAATTAGCTACTACCATTTGCGATCAACTGTATAGCGTAAACTATTTTGACGGTTGTTTCTAGTTTCAAACGTTAGGTTTGCTGGCGGCTGCGGCTTCGTTTGTAGGCGAGAATGTTATGGTTTTGACATGCAACTTGTCAACGTTTGACAGGTCTATTCTTAGCATTTTGGCATGGGAAACTACACATTTTTCAGGTTTTAGCACAATTAGGAATACAATCATACTATACGATCTCGGACTGTTGCAAAAAGATGGATTCACTGAAAGTTAACAGCTTTGGGCGCTCATTTAAACCTGGCGTTTCAATTTCTAACGATCTAAGATCAGCCATAATTGATGAAATCGTACGATTGGGTGGTGATCGGACAACATTTTTTCTTCCTCAAAGAGCTTGCTTCGACATTTCGAAAATGCTAAAAATTTCGCCGATTACGGTGAAAAAAGTTTGGAATAGATTTTGTGATGAGTATAATGAAGAGCGTTTCTCAGAATTCCTCTAGAACTTTGCCTGCATCGAAGTGATGAACAGAGAGGTTGTCCATGATTACAATATCCCCAGTTTGAAGAACAGGACGCAGAGTTATTGGGTTCACAGCATTTAATCCCCTGGTAAAGAACTGCAAAAATTCGATGTTGTTAGTCACTCCAGCAATTACATCGTAATATTCTGGCCCATTCAGTGAAACAATCAAGTTGACCGTCGAGTTGGGAGATTCTACTTTTCTCACAACTTCGATGCATCGTTTGCCGATAGGAGCGTGCCTATAAAGGCGGGTTCCTATATCGGGATACTTCACTCCAGCTTCGTCGAAGAATTTTAACCGCCTTGGATCCTTTGCGGAAAGATAATCAATGAAAAGTTGAGTGTACATGATATTCTGGAAGGTAAATCTCTGAAGATTGACGTGAGTAATTTTTTTGCGTGTGTATCTTTGTCCTGACTGCATTCGCGATTTTAGCGCACGCGATATGGCTGAAATAGATATGTTTCCGCCTACATTTCCAAATTCCTCTAAGATGGCGTATATTTCCTTCAGTGAAATGGAGCCTCTGTACTTTTTCAAAGTTTCAATTACACTAGTGTAATTCCAGATCGTCGGCCTGCAGTTTGCTTGTTTGATCACCTCCAACTGAGAAACGCTCTTCATTATAATCATCACAAAATCTATTCCAAACTTTATTCACCGTAATCGGCGAAATTTTTAGCATTTTCGAAATGTCGAAGCAAGCTCTTTGAGGAAGAAAAAATGTTGTCCGATCACCACCCAATCGTACGATTTCATCAATTATGGCTGATCTTAGATCGTTAGAAATTGAAACGCCAGGTTTAAATGAGCGCCCAAAGCTGTTAACTTTCAGTGAATCCATCTTTTTGCAACAGTCCGAGATCGTATAGTATGATCGTATTCCTAATTGTGCTAAAACCTGAAAAATGTGTAGTTTCCCATGCCAAAATGCTAAGAATAGACCTGTCAAACGTTGACAAGTTGCATGTCAAAACCATAACATTCTCGCCTACAAACGAAGCCGCAGCCGCCAGCAAACCTAACGTTTGAAACTAGAAACAACCGTCAAAATAGTTTACGCTATACAGTTGATCGCAAATGGTAGTATATACATATACCATATAGAGTTGTTTTCGTATGAGTGGGATTAACCGACTGTACCGTGACACTCAAATGGCTTCCTTTCTGAACCAATCAAAAAGCATACATCTATGCATCTCATCCAATCAAACTCTTTCAATACAGCAAGGCGTGTTGAAGTAACGGTGTGGTAACTTTCCCACTCATACAAAAACGACTCCATGCTCTGTATGTATTGGTAATTACAACTACAGTAAATACTTCATGATTGTGTAATGTGATTTACTTGTGGTTCTTAGACTTCTCTGTTCCTACAATGAACTGGCAGAGCTTGGTGCGTATATTGTTCAAGGTAGGCCTCGAAAACCTTAAAAGCCTGACAGGCCTAGGCAGGACCAATAAATGTTTTTTAATTTCCTGTACTTGTGGTTATAATGCTTGCACCAGTCACATTTCACTAGCAAGTCCTTATGCTTGTAAGCCAAGGTTAGCTATCTGTAACCCTAGTGAAACAGATAGAAATTGAGGGAAAAGCGCTATAAAGATACCCATCAAGTTCTTCTCAACGTTAGCCTTAGAAGTGGGGGGCATTGGGGTTTGCGGTGTTGCGGTGCTGGGCAATTTTTATTGCGGTGTTGCGGTTAAAAAAAATTAACGTTGCGGTGATTGTAAATCCTGTGGGATGTGGTGTTTGTGTTTCTAAACCTACGGTGTTCGGTGAAGCGATATATTACTTGTGAAGTTGCGGTGTCAAACCCTTTTTTTCGTTTTGGTCAGTTTTTGGTTTTTTTTCGGTGATGCTGTGTTTTCGGAATTTTTTTGCAGCGTTGCGGTGTTCAGAACCCCCCATTGTCACCCTCTTAGAAAGAGAGGAGAATCGAACTCATGACCCTTGGAACTGATAACCAATGCTCTAGTACCAGTTGAGCTAAAAGGCCAGACTGGAAGTTTGCGTCATCAGTAACCCTTTTACAGAGCACCTGGAACAAATCATATATGGATTGAAGAACTCAGTTGTATTCAAATTTGATTGAATGGTGTATTTCTTGTCATTCAATAGCTGAACTGGGTGATTATGACCCTGACGACAATGAAGAAGGTTATGTGTCAGAATTCCGCATAGTTCCCAAACAAAGTGAGAAACTTGAGAAAAAGATTGCTGAAATCCATAAGCAGTTGGTGTAAGTAGAACCAAAATGTTAGATCTTACGCTATGATTTATCATTGGTGACATTGATGATGATGATGGTCATGATGATGATGATCATTACCCATTACCCCCCCCCCCCCCCCCCCCCCCCCAAAAAAAAGCCTTTGGAAAAAAAGTGTTACCCCGAAAAAAGGCCAAAATAGGGCTTGTGACTCTTACACTTGAGTAGCCACCCCCAGAAACCCCTTCCCACCCCCTCCCCCCTATGGTTGATGACCATCAATGATGAAGTTTCAAGTTAATGTAAATACTTATTTCACTACTGGCTTTGATCACTTTATTAAACTCTGATATTCCTTCGTTATTTTAGTGGCCAAGTTCCTTCAGTTGCTGAGAAGAATTTTCTTGGAAAAGTCAAAAATTTAGATATGTATGGAGTTGATCCTCACCCATGCAAGGTGGGTTACTTACAAGTGACTTGAGATCAAAACCCAAATTCTCCTTTGAAATCCAAGAATCTCAAGGAGAAATTAGATTTTGATCAGAGATGACTAACATTGTTCTTGCAGGGAGCCATTCTAATGTATATCTGGGATAAGAAAGTTACATTTAATGTGGATAAAATGAAATTTAGACTAATGCCCCATTCACACCAAAACTTGTTTAGTTAAACTGGGTTTTTCTAGCTTCTATAATCTAAGAGCATATAATTTTACAAGAATCAAACTATCTGGTATTTATACTATGCAACACAAAGGACAGTTTACCAGCAGTTTTGTGCCAAATGTTGGCGTTTGTAGATAATTTTCTAAACCTGTTTAGTTAAGGTATCAGGGTACCCCAAAAAACCTTTCAAACCACCGGTTTTGATTTTTTTTGAGAATCAAATCTAATTGAATATTATTTATCATCTCCAAAAAACAGAATCTAAAAATATATTTTTCCTAAAAAGTTAGAATCAAAAAACGGATTTTGGTTTCATTTGATGTAAAAAGATGTTGACAAGCAAGCTGTCAACAGTACTCACGCAACAGACTTTCCACAAAGATTCAGATGCGAAGAAAGTATCCAAAAATCGTAACTGCTCACTCAAAATATCCTTGAATAACGATGCCAAACCACTCACGGTCAAAATGCTCGTATTTTCCGCCAGCAGTAACTTGGTTTTCCTGCCACGTTGTGTTACGTACTGTAAGGCGATCTTCTTTTGAATGCCATTCATATGTCATCAGGTATTATTGGATCACATATTTGTAGTGGATTATGGACGCTTGTGTAAACAAAGGCGCGACTTGACTTGAAAACTCTTTTGCCTTTATTTCGGAAACAAAATAGCCATGAATCAAGCGCACATTTTGAGTTCCGGGTCAAAGGGATTTTATCCGATTTAGCTGAAATTTGGTAGACACTTTGTCAAATAAATATTCTTCAAAAAGGTGTCTCCGAATTTTAATATTCAATTTCCTTCAAAAGTTATAACTTGTTTTGTAAAGTGTTTTCCAGTTTTGCAGAGCTCGAAGTTTAGGACCGTATAAAAACGCAACGGGTTAATTTATCGATAAACGGAGACACCTTTTTTGTAAGCTATATCTCATGAGCTTATAAAGGTATTAGTCGAGGATTTCCGATAAATTTCGGCTGTATGGGACCTCGGCGATGATAGTGATGTGAAAATCTGAACTTTTTAACCTATTTCAAATATACTGTTTTTGTTCTAAAAACTAATTGTTTTATTGAATTCTGCATTTATTCAGCTTTCAGAAAATGTATACTTTATAGAGGTTTTAACGTAATGAGTACGCGCTAGAGCGTGTTGCGTGCATGATAGTCGTTTGGGGTACCCTGATACCTTAAACCACTTTAGAACGTGTTTTAACCTCAGTGTGAACGGGGCATAAGTTAAACCTTAGGCTGCTGGCCAGCGGTTGCTTGCATATGCAGGATGCCCCCAGGCTATTGCAGGACCACCACATCATCAGCAATGGCACACTATATTCCATGTTAGATATTCCATCTGATTTTCATAACAGTAGGGGTTATTAGCAGAGGTTTGATTATATAATTATTGACTATTGTTATGGTTGTACAATTCAATGTAGGATCAAGATAATGTCCAGTTATACCTGGGTCTTACTCCATCTGGTATAGCTATCATCAGGGATGGCAAGAAGGTGTCAGGCTTTGACTGGTATGTATTGTTACATAGTAATTATTATTATTATTAGTAGTAGTAGTAGTAGTAGTAGTAACGGCCAGCATTAATTCACTTAGAACTAGTGAGTTTTTTCAGTCTGCCTCAAATATTTTGTCTCCTGGTCTCGTTCTCGTACACAGAATAAAGGTTTATGGTGACCTACGGACAGACTCGTGTAACAAATAGTCATATTATGTCCATAATTCATAGAAAGTCAGTCCTTAAGCCTAGTTATAGTGTTTACATGTTTAAAACTTTCCCTGTCGCTCTGATATCAATTTTATTTTGATTCACAAAGTAAAATGTCATAGTATGCCTACGTAAATAGGTAAAACTGGGTAAGACCCCCTTAACACCAGATGTTGTACAGTGTTTTGTCAGGCATTGGGAAGGGAATTATGTAGCATAGTGTAGGGGCTCTAATATGCACTCCTTTTACATGTACCACGTAATTGGAATATGTGTCATTAGTGAACAGACAGGCATATATAGGAAGGGATTTTATGTTATTCAAAATGATTGTATCACTTATTTGTGTTAGGCCTCAGATTGTCAAATGTTCGTATGATGGCAAAGTTTTCTACATCCAAGTTTTGAAAGAGGATGTAAGTACTTGTAGCAAGTTTTCTTGTTATCTACGTGTACCATTAGTACAAATATCTACAATCATGGCCAAAACAGCTGTCCAATGAATTTATCAACTAGATAAGCACTTACATGTATCCAATGCATATACACTCTTTGAACAATAGGGACCAGTCTGTTGGATAAATCCTTATCTAGTGGATGACCCTATTGGAAAACAGAAAACATTATCTGCTGGTTAAACCATCAGTGGTTGTTCATAGAGTGGATAGTGCTATCTGTTGGATAAATCCTTCTCTAGTGGATGACCCTATTGGAAAACAGAAAACATTATCTGCTGGTTAACCATCAGTGGTTGTTCATAGAGTGGATAGTGCTATCTGTTGGATAAATCCTTCTCTAGTGGATGACCCTATTGGAAAACAGAAAACATTATCTGCTGGTTAATCCATCAGTGGTTGTTCATAGAGTGGATAGTGCTATCTGTTGGATAAACCCTTCTCTAGTGGATGACCCTATTGGAAAACAGCATCAACGTATCCACTGGTCAAGGACTTGTCCAATGCATAGTGATATCCACTCTTTGGACAACCAGAGCCAGATTAAGCCCTATCCACTCTTTGGACAACTGGGGTCACATAGCTAACCAATAATGGTGTTCCCTCCACAGCGCAAAGCTAATTATGGGTTCAGACTGCCTGATCCACTGGCCTGCAAACACTTGTGGAAATGTTCTGTTGAGCACCATGCATTTTACAGGTAAATTACCGTTTATTTATTGTTGTTGTTGTTATTATTATGATGATGATGACGTCTTGAAACCTTCAGTAAAAGTGTCAAATAAACCAAGATTCCTTGACTAATATTTTGACCGTGAATGTCATAACACCAATAAAGCTTGACCTGCCACAAATGAAACACCAATAATATTTTACCTTATAACTTACAAACAACTTAGATCTGACAAGATTTCTTCCGCTTAGCTGATCGTACAGTGTACGTCCTAAGTGACCTGGGTATTAATACGAACCAAGACCTGCCTAATCACATGAGTTCCCAGTGGTTAGAGCACCTGACTAGTATCCAGGAGGTCACGGGTTCAATTCCCATCTGGGCTCAGTATTTTTCTGAGTCTTTTTACGCTTGATGAAACCTTATGAACTGCATTACTAACTATTACCAAGCGACAAATTACCATATAACTTACAAACAACTTAGATCTGACAAGATTTCTTCCGCTTAGCTGATCGTACAGTGTACGTCCTAAGTGACCTAGGTATTAATACGAACCAAGACCTGCCTAATCACATGAGTTCCCAGTGGTTAGAGCACCTGACTAGTATCCAGGAGGTCACAGGTTCAATTCCCATCTGGGCTCAGTATTTTTCTGAGTCTTTTTACGCTTGATGAAACCTTATGAACTGCATTACTAACCAATAATATTGTTCTTTTAATCTTGATAAACAGCTCTCAAACTCAAAAGGAAATGAAGCCTAAAAGAAGAACATCACTCTCACCGCCAAAACTTTTTCGACGTGCAAAGTACACTTATAGGTAAGATACATGTGTATAGATGTATCCTGTGGTAACTGAAGGGAAGAGAAAGGTCTTGGGCAAGGTAGTGAGAGAGGAAAGAAAGCCTTGTTTTCCCTCTCCCCCTCCCCCTCCCCCTTGGTCTCTAATATTATTACCTTCCCAATCTCCTCTCTCCTAGCCACAGGAAGCCCAGGCTATGTATTTGTGCATTTAACAGATATTTTCTCTTATAATTTCCATACAAATATTATTACTGTCTTCTTTTCTCATTAACTTCTTGCTCATTTGCAATGAGGGTTTATCATGTAATTTCAAAACTCATAGGACAAAAAATGATTATCACAGCTGGAAAGAGCTCGTTGAAATTAGTAAAAATGTGAAGTTTGGAAAAGATTGCTTCACAAATTGCGAAGATATGAATTTTCAAAATTCGAAATTTTATATGAAAACCTTTGGAAATTTACGCTGGTAGGCAATTCTTGCCTACCAACAAAGGTTTTCATACAAAATTACGATTTTTGAAAATTCATATCTTCGCAATTTGTGAAGCGATCTTTTCCAAACTTCACATTTTTACTAATTTCAACCAGCTCTTTCCAGCTATGATAATCATTTTTTTTTCCTATGTCTCCTATAAGTTTTGAAATTACGTGAGAAACCCTCATTAATCCTATAGTGTAGTTTACTTGAAAAATTCACTGCAGGTTTTAATACAATTGATGTTGTTCACAAAATAATTAGTTTTTTTCTACATGTAAGAAGGAATATGAAAACGTTGATGTGTGAAATTCTGAATTATACATTCATTTGCCATATTTAAATCTGCGTGAAAGGTTTCTCATCCACCCTTTCTCTCTTCCATTCATTTATTCTTCCTCCCTTATGTCTTTCCTTCTCTTTCTCCCTCCCATTCTTTCTTTCTTTCTTTCATGTCTTTCTTTCTTTGATTCCTTTAAATCATTATTTAACTTTCTGATAGATGACAAAACCTAGTCCAGCCGATTTGTTTTGTATAGTTTCTTCTTTGTTTATAGCAGATGTTTACTGCCCATTTCTAGCAAGTCCCTGCTCACACTGGCTGCATATTTACATTAAGTACTCTATGCTCATTGGTCTCTTCTTACATAATTTAGTATTGTTGATCTTTAATTGCCTTGTGTTTTCACCTGTGCATGAGTTGGGGTGCATTGGAGTCACCAAATCGTTATGTGTTTGTAGCGTCTTGTTTCTTCTCTTTCAGTGGACCAACACAAGACGAAGTCATTGCAGAAAGTGAAAAGATTAACCGTTCTGAACCAGAGATAAAAAGGCAAGATACTGCCTTTTATATTTTATATTTTCATTTGCGTTTTTGGCCTTGTATGGAGCGAGAAAGGATTGTGATTATTTTTTTCAAGTCAAAATACTTTGGTGTCTAAGTTGGGACTTTTGTACTCACCTTCAATCTGCGAATTTTTAAGATTCTATTGATCAGAGAACGCCTTCGAAATTCGACACTTGTCTGGTCGGTTAAAAAGGAACCTTTTTGACGATACAATTGAAAAAGGCGCTATTGAAAAATGCATTTGACGACAAGTAATTATTGTGACTGAAATGTAAATGACGTTGGTCAGTTTCGCGTTTGTTAAAACCACTCACTGCTTTGCGCGCTCCTGTTCGCATTTCACAAGCCTTCGTGTGTCCCGTTTCTACCAAGTGACATTTACATGTAAGCTATATTTTTGGCGAGATTGTTCCTTTTAAAGTTTTGTTTTCATGAGTTTTGTTGCGAGGTGTTTGTTGATTTGTCATACGTTTTGGGTTTTGATGGGATGCATAGAGTGATGGCGGTGATGATGTTTTGACATATGTATTTTGCTGTTTACACGCGTAGATGTGGCTGGTGATGATGACGAACGACGACGACGATGATGTTGCTGTTGATGATGATTATGTTGATGATGATGAAAGATGATGATAATGATGTATTACATGTTGTTGGTGATGCGGATGATGAACGACGACGATGTTGATGATGATTATGTTGTTGATGATGATGAACGACGATGATAATGATGTATTACATGTTGGTGATGCGGGTGATGAACGACGACGACGACGATGATGTTGATAATGATGATGATGTTGATGATGATGAACGATGACGATAATGATGTATTACATGTTGGTGATGCGGATGATAAACGATGATGTTAATAATGATTATGTTGTTGATGATGATGAACGACGATGATAATGATGTATTACATGTTGTTGGTGATGCGGATGATGAACGACGACGATGATGTTGATGATGATAATGATGTATTACATGTTGTTGGTGATGCGGATGATGAACGACGACTGTTGATAATAATGATGTTGTTGATGATGAACGATGACGACGATGATGTTGATAATGATTATGTTGATGATGAACGATGATGATAATGATGTATTACATGTTGTTGGTGATGCGGATGATGAACGACGACGATGATGTTGATGATGATTATGTTGATGATGATGATGATAATGATGTATTACATGTTGTTGGTGATGCGGATGATGAACGACGACTGTTGATAATGATGATGTTGTTGATGATGAACGATGACGATAATGATGTATTATATGTTGGTGATGCGGGTGTTGAACGACGACGATGATGTTCATAATGATAATGATTATGTTGATGATGAACGATGACGATAATGATGTATTACATGTTGTTGATGATAATGATGAACGACGATGACGATATTGACCAATTATATATTACGGTACCCAGGTCTGCCAGCATTCGCCTCAGCCGCCGCCCTAAACTACCATCAGAGAACATATCAGAGAGCACAGGTGATCTAGTACTACCATTGATTCCTCTCCAAAATAGCTCCCTTCAAATCACCACAGACCAGGCCGCAGAGCTCCAAAAATTTGAAACGCAAGTTTTTCCCGAAGTACCGAATCGCGTCGACGACTCTGCCGTTTCTGAAAACATCGACATGATAGACGCCGAACCAATGCAAAACAACGTGGCCAACAACGTCATCTCTGACCGACCCAAACCCGTCCCTCCCAAGACCACAAAGCAAGCAGAAGTCGAATATTACGGCTTCAAGATGTTCATCTTTATACTGTTTATTATGGCGTTAATTATGATTCCCATCGCCATTGTCTGGGAGACGAGGAAAACTTACTTTAGATCCACAATTGCCTTTAGATCCTTCGCTAGGTGGGTTTTTCGATCGTTTGGGTTTCGTCTATAAAAGCAACGCGTACGCGGGTTCGTCATAATTCAGTGCACAAATAGAGTCGTTTTCTTATGAGTGGGAAACTTACAGTACGGAGTCACGGTACGGAATCGAACACATTGCATTCAACCAATCACAGCGCGCAAAATCATTTCTCAACCAATCAGAATGCTTGGATACCGCACGATGATGGCGTGCTACGGTCACGGTACGAACCGTACCGTAACTACTTCCCACTCATACGAAAACGACTCTAACATGCCATTTGTCTTTAAGACTTTAGCTTTAGTATGAAGCTTTTTATTCGAAATATTCGATTCCGTAAACTATTAGTTTTAAAAATTCTGTAGCTGATGCCAATACAATGCCCAGACGGTCATTTCAAGGGCTTTGACTAGACAATGAACGAACGGCATTTCTCCAAGGGTCGAACCCCGCCTTACGATCACCCCGTTAATACGACCAACTCGTTGTTACGGCCACTTAATTTTGGTCCGAACAACCGCTCAGTCATTGTCTTGACACTAGTATTACGGCCACCCCGTTAATACGGCCAGATTTTTGCCCGTAGGTGTCCGTATTAACGGGGTTGAGAGAAGTAGTGCAGGAGATTAGATTAATTAGTTACTGCGTATTAACCAACTCCCTAAAATAGTGTATTGGAAAGTCTCCACAATCAGTAAAGGGCATTGCGCATGAGTCGAGGAATCGCATGGCGTCTTCTGTGGTCAGTTTGCCGCCCTTTTTCACGATCGTCCTTTTCAACTAACACAAGATTAACTCAATGAAATTCAGAATTAGAGTGATTTTATTAAACCCGTGAGTCTAAGGCCTAGCTCAAACACCGTACTTTCCAAGAGCCGTTCTTAATTACTTCAAAAGAAGCCGCCTGATTATCTATTGTTTGAAATGAGAACGGCTCATGATTAGCACGAAGTCTGAACTGGGCCTAACAGATACCAATAAACCCTTATATATATTATTATACCATTGTATTAGATATTGACGTATTAGATTTTCATATTTCGCGGGTTCAATAAAACCACTCCAGCATCCAGACTCTACTTACTTATTTATACAAAGTAGTTTTAATTAAGCATTGCATGGGTTCAATAATTATAACAACCCTCCCAGACTCGGATTATTTTTAAAAAGAAACACAACCAGGTTTATAGTAAATGGTTGTCAATTATCCCTCAATTCTAAACGGTTACTGATTGCGAGGTTTGATTTTCGAAGTCAATTTAATGAATAAATCAATAATGAAATATTGACCTGGTTTGGCTTTTTTTTCCGCGTTTCCATTCTTCACTAGCTTTCACTGGGTCACCATTCTCGTTTTTGAGATATTTTGCAAAATTGCGGCACATTTACACTCACTCACATTCTTTCTAAATAGCGCGAGTACTTAGCCCAAAACTTGGAACGCGAGCGCAAAGACATCTGGGACGGGAAAAAAGAGGAAATTTTGAAGACCAACAATAGTAATTTAGAGGCTAATTTAGAGGCTTTGAGGCGAGATTAAGCAAGAATTTTAATTAACGCTGATCGATTTTAAAACAATCAACGTTCATTACTTGCAATAATAATTGTTTCATAGCAAAATATTGAAGCTTCAGTTGACATTTAAGCAAACTGTCAAAACACTTGATCTCAAGTGCCAGGAATTAAAAAATATATTTACAAAAGAAATTAGACAAATTTTCAAGTGCGCGCTTCAAGTGTTTTTATAAACTAAACGCGAGTTTGAGACGGCATTATCGGTTTATAATGACGGCTAGTTGGGACAACGCCGTCATTATAAACCAATAATGCCGTCTCAAAATCGCGTTTAGTTTTGTATCGCAATTCTAACAAAATGGCACGAAAAAAGGGAAATACTGGTAAGTTTTCATTGATTGAAAGCGAAATTCTCCTAAAAGCGCGCGTAATATCACGCAATTACACGCCATCGAGCGCGCGCTGAAAAGAACTTTTCGCAAGATCTTCACTCTGTTTTTACTAAAAAAACTCATTTTCTCTTTAGTCTTTATTGGAAATGGTTTAAAAAGGTAATTCTACGTTTTCTTGTTCAATTTAGAATCAAGTGAATGACAAATTCGATGAAATACTAACACATTTTGCACCATTATTTTGAGACGACATCGCGTTTAATTTAGTTTATAAAATTTCTTGATTGGATATTTTTTATTGGGCTTCCTGTGTTATTGGTACCGAACAAATATCGATTTGCAATATGGTCGGTTCGGACTTACACGAGGTCGAGGCTACAACAAATTCATTGAATCGTTCCTTTACTTCTTGTCGTCAGCCTTTAGAGATTTGTTTCGGAGGCGGCGGGCAAAAAGAACGATTTCAAGATGGTAAGGGGTCATCATTTGTCAATCTTGTAATATCCTATGTAGCTTGACTCTCCGCGAACTTTTGCGAGAAAGTACTTCGATGATTACCGCCTAGCGGCTTGGAAATTGGGGTTACAAATTGAAGCACCGAACGAAGACCCCGCCATTTTGTCGACACGTACCATCGATTATTGGCCCTTTTGAAACCATGCGACGCTTAATGTATTGAACTATTCTTCATAATATATAAAGATTTTAACAACACAACCTTTGTTTTATATTTATAGGTGAATTTTACGATAGACCAGGTAAGATTTATAGATTTTCGAGTGTTCCTTCGAATCGAAAGCGTGAAAAAAAATTATTTGATGACGAACATGCCGGTATTTATGGATACATCATGTAACAGTGTGTGTGGCCTGTTCGTTACAAGAAACTGTTCTCCACACAATATGAACTCGATCTATTAAATCTATTGGTCATTTTGTACCGTGCTGTGTTTTTTTTTACTTTCATTCATATGCAATCTTTTCATTTGTCATGATTCAATGAAAATAAATTGTAATAGTTAGATCTCATTAACACACTACAAAGAAAACAGATATCTACTTGCTTTAATGTACAAGTATGGCTTTACCTCGTGTAAGAACCTCAAAACTGACGTAAATAAGACAGTGTATAAATCACTTCCATACTAGATCTCTAGACCCTTTGACCCACTGGATTGGTGGATCGATGGATCCATATAATCCATGAATTGTTCTGGTTAGTTTTGGGATTAGAGATTACAGTGTGAGGTTCTTACATGAGGTAAATTACTTGCTTCAATGCTTGTTACATTGAGAAATCAGTTTTATTACTGATCAGCTGATATAATACAGTCATTCTCAAAAACGTCCAGATGAAAAGACTACAATATTACAATAAAGTCATGTGATTTGTTATGTTTTTAATTTCTGTGTGCGGAACTTCAAGTTGATACCAGCGGCATTACATTCAGTTCTCACAATGCCGTGTACTTTTGCATCTCAAATTGAAATTCCACGCTAGGAAATTGAATACATAGTGAATCACGTGAACTTAATTGTAGTATTGTAGTCTTTTTATCTGGACAACCTTTTTGAGAATGACTGTATATTATATTATAAAATAACTATGATATAACACTCGCTCTGATTGGCCAAAGGATGTGTATTCCGCATGCTTTATGAGAGCACACAGCACGCGCGCGCAGATAAACATTTTTGCAACGAACAAAATTGAAAACTTGCCTTAAAATCATAATTGTATTTTATAAAAGAATTAAAGCAAGCAGTGGTTGCTGTGATCGGTAATCTCGACTGAATCTGATTTGCTCTCGACCATATATCCATTGTCAATGAAATATTGTCAATGGCAATAAAGCTCGAGCAAGAGCCCGCGCGCCGTAGACTAATGCATCAAACACGTAGGCAAGGTAATTCATTAACGCACTATGGTTTAGAATGATCATAAAGTATTGTATATGTACAATAATCAAATATCCCAGCACAAGAATAGCTTTTTCTAGAATATCACAATCATCAAGAGTATTTACCATGTCTTCTACTGAATACATGAAATTCTATACACAGGACGTGACGAGATAACGATCGCTTCTACAATACTAATGAAATGTAACCTATTTGAACTAAATATAGATATCTTATAGTGCGATTAAAACGAGCTCGATAGAACTTGCTTTCCTTGCAATTTCATTACTGCGATTTCACAAACTCAGCGAATCATGAATGACAATGACATAGTTTATTTGTTACCATAAATATATCCATACAAATACAAATACCGTATACATAAACTATTATCGGTCGGCTGAAAACCTTACAACTGTTCTCAGTTCTCTTCACCGCCGGCTGCGTGTATCAACTCACTTCGTTCTAAGTTCTGAAGATCTCTAAACCCTTTGCAGTACTAGTACTGGATTGATAAATCCATATCTCTATGAATTATTGTGGTTATTTTGAAAACAAGACGACATAAATTGTGAATTCAGACTCGACCAGTCTCGTATTGATAAATCATGTTGTTTGAGCCTTCTGTGATTATCTTAGCGGCCGGCACAGGGCGCATGCGCTGTAGAACCCAGTATGCTTTCTGGGGTCGACGACGACGACGACGAACGCTTCTCATTTCTAGAGTCGGGCCTTCCACAGGAAGCCCGACTAACAAGACGTTCAATGAGCGTATACTTGGGAATTTCAGAGCTTGGGCTTCCTGTGGTCTCCTAGCTCGCAGTCGATCGTGTTTGGAGAGCGTTGCGTGACGACAATAAACACGGCTTGCGAGGGAGACTAGGTATTTGACATTGAGATTCACTGAAATTATATTTTTCAAGGCAGATCTACTGAGAGATCAAATCCTTGCTCTCTAACTTCAGTGACATCACAAGTTATCCCCGAATTTCGTGCATTGACCTTGCTCAGTCCGTGGCGTTGATGACAGCCTATTTGCTTTGATGAAGTTTTGAAGTACGATTTTTACGATTCCTTTTCCTTCTGAATGTTTCAAACATGGAATCAATAATTATATTTCTCAGAAATGTCTTTCATTTTATTGTCGGACACCTTTTAAACGGGTTTTTGAAACCACGGCGTGACGGCAGTCGTGCAGCAAGCACAGCGACATTATCTGCTGAGTAATCTTGAAACTCGATACAATCAAATTCTTCGCATTTTGTGTACCGATACGATCAAATACTTTGCATTTTGTGTGCCGATACGATAAAATACTTTGCATTTTGTGTACTACGAAGAAATAAAAAAAGAACGCGCATTTTATAACTCGGGCTTCCTCCGGAAGTGCCTGAGTAAATAGAAATCACTTGGGGACTGATCAGAACACTCGAGAAGTGTTGAGAAGCACGCCGCTATGCTTCTCATAACACTTCTCTAGCTGTGTTTACATTTGGTGGTTTACTGAAGTATTGAGTTACCAAACCTTGGTATAAATAGAAAACTACCGGTATTGTTCCTTGGATAGTTAACCAATGCTCAAGTGTAAACGCAGCCTAAGATAGACCTGAGTAAATGCATCTATTGTCAAGGACAACAGCAGTGTCGAAACCCTTAAAACTGAGCAATTTAGGATAGATGAGATTTATGCTTTTTTTGGCTCTTAGATCCGTGCGATCATGGACAAGAAACACAATATTCGTAACATGTCTGTCATTGCTCATGTTGATCATGGCAAATCAACACTCACTGACTCTTTGGTCAGTAAAGCCGGTATTATTGCTGGATCCAAGGCTGGTGAAGCAAGGTTCACAGACACCAGGAAGGACGAGCAAGAACGTTGTATTACCATCAAATCAACGTAAGTTGTTAGTGCGAACTAAGAACAAAATGTGGAAAGTTTGAAAGAAGTTGCAATGGGTTTCAATAATACGCAGACTTGGAAGACTTCAAATTTGCTCCCCACATGAATTTGGACATTCATTGGAAATTATGGAGATCACTACTTTGTTTTGTAATACAATTCACTTTGCAAATCCAGTGTTTACTTCAATTCCAACAAATTTCCAGATTCATGTGAAAAGCAAGTTTGAAGTTTGCAACAAAGTCTTGTCAAAGTTCCCAAGTTCAAGGTGAACTTTGGAACCCACTGGTTAAAAGTGATGCGATTCATATCAAACTTTTCACATCAAATAATCTTCTGACAAGTGTTATCACACTCTCATTGGAGACTGGATGGTTCAGTAGTTTATGTCATCAGTATTAACAAAGTGTTCTTTAACCACCAGTGCCATATCTCTATATTATGAACTGTCGGAGGCTGACATGGCGTTTGTTCCCGAAGCAGACCAATCTGAGAAAGGCTTTTTAATTAACTTGATCGACTCCCCTGGACACGTGGACTTCTCCTCCGAGGTCACTGCTGCCCTTCGTGTCACTGATGGTGCACTTGTTGTTGTGGACTCTGTTAGTGGTAAGCCTTTCGTTAAGTAATAGAAGTCACCTACATGTAACTACATGTAACTACCCCTAACTTTTTAACCCCCAAAAAGACTTTTTAACCCCATTTTTATCAACCCCAGAAAAAGTCCTTGCCAAAATCTTTATATCAAAAAAAGTCCACCAAAAAATTGACGATAACCCCCCAAAAGTTCCAAGCCGCGAATTTCAAACCCCAAAAAGGTCTTTGCACCTCCCCATCACTGATACCCATGAGTACCCCACCCCATGTAGTATCCCCTTGGTAGAAAAGCTTGATGAATTCTTGTGAACAATTTTTGTCAAGATTATAAAGTAATTTGTTGCTTGGTAATAGCACCTCCCCATCACTGATACCCATGAGTACCCCACCCCATGCCTTTGTTCCCCCCCCCCCCCCCCCCATTGAAAGTACCAATGTCAGCACTTTCCCCCCCCCCCCCCCCACCCCCCACCCCCCCCTCGGTAAAGCACTTGGGGCATAGAATTGTGTAGGCAAATGAAAAAATGATAAACCGTCAAATCAGTGCAGCTAAATTTCAACCCAAAAAATGTCTTACAGTCCATAACATAACTCCAATTGCAAAATCGTGCTACCCCTCAAAAAGATCCTCTAAAAATTCAAACCCCCAAAACAGTCCAAATTTTCACAGTTCAAACCCAAAATAGGGCTTAGCACAAAACTGTCACTCTCCTAGTATCCCCTTGGTAGAAAAGCTTGATGAATTCTTGTGAACAATTTTTGTCAAGATTATAAAGTAATTTGTTGCTTGGTAATAGTTAGTAATGTAGTTCGTAAGGTTTTGTCAAGCATAAAAAGACTCGTCTGGGCTCAGTATTTTTTCTGAGTCTTCACGCTTGACGAAGCCTTACGGACTACATTACTAATTTTTGTCTTGTTTGAAAACAACAGGAGTCTGTGTGCAGACTGAGACTGTCTTGCGTCAAGCCATTGCTGAGCGTATTAAGCCAGTCTTGTTCCTCAACAAAATGGACAGAGCACTCCTAGAATTGCAGCTGGAACAGGAGGATTTGTACCAGACCTTTCTACGTATCATTGAAAGTACCAATGTCATCATTGCCACATACAGTGATGAGGAAGGTCCAATGGGAAACATCCAGGTAATATCAACTGTGTTTGCATTCTACCAAAACTAGTTCAGTACAGTGGAACCCCGCCTAACGGACACCCCGGTATAACGGACACCTCGGTATAACGGACAGTTTTATAGGTCCCGGCGGAAAGGTGATACATTTTCTGTTAAAAAGACCCTGTTATAACGGACACTCGTTATAACGGACACTTTTTTACAGCCCGAACAGCAAAATCTAATACAAATTCAACCCCGTTATAACGGACAGTTTGAGTACAATCTTTTGTCACACCATTGTTCGTGAAGATTTATTCCTGATTAGAGACGAATGGAACTGAATATTTGCAAGAGGATAAGCATTTTGTTTGAAAAAGAACAAAGTTTTTTTTCATGTTTTGTTTTCATTTGAGACGTATCAAATGTTGCATTATAAGAGTGACGTAATCTGTAAGAAACCCCGTTATAACGGACACCCTGTTATAATGGACACTTTCTCTGGTCCCTTCGGTGTCCGTTATAACGGGGTTCCACTGTATTTTAATACCATGGTTCACTAAATTTGGATCTCAGCGCGTTTTACAACTTAGTGAAAAAATCAATAATGATGATAAAAATACTTTGTTTACCTCGCATTGACTGATTCAAGCTGAACTAAAATACTACTGTGCATAAATAAACATTTTTAATTTGTTCATAAATATTATAATGTCTTCTTTATATAATTATCAATTATTTATTATTATTGTTACAACTCCAGGAGAGAGAAAAGAAATCGTTAATTTATTATATACATTGAAATATAACAATGGAAAACTACATGCGGTCGAAGAAAATTACACTCGATTACATGCAGTTTAACGAGTGGAGTTTACATGCACTGCTTCCAGTCTTGGGATAAAGTGCATGTAGTACACTCGATTTCTGAGCTGTACTCTACGTTAGTTGGAAGAGCCACAAGTTTATTAGCCAAACCTCAGATAAAGACTTTAACTTGCTTACTTACTTGGTGGTTTTTTATTTGTCTTTTTAGGTTTCAGCTAATGTGGGCACAGTGGGATTTGGTTCTGGTCTTCATGGCTGGGCTTTCTCTCTGAAACAGTTTGCAGAAATATACAAGGCAAAATTCAAAATTGAAACATCCAAGCTCATGAAACGACTATGGGGAGACAACTTCTTTAACCCAAAAGAAAGAAAGTGGAACAAAACAGGGGGCGAAGGCTATGTCCGAGGTTTTAACCAATTTGTACTTGACCCAATCTATAAGGTAAAAACAGTAAAACTGTGTAATGCAAAGCTTTATTATTATTATGATGATGGTGAAGATGGAGATAATTAATGATGATGATGAAGATGGAGATAATGATGGTGAATATGATAAAAAATGATGGTGAAGAGGATGCAGATGATGGTGGTGAATATGATGATGGTGGTGAATATGATGATGGTGGTGAATATGATGATGGTTGTGAATATGATGATGGTTGTGAATATGATGATGGTTGTGAATATGATGATGGTTGTGAATGATTGTTTTGAATATGATGATGGTTGTGAATAATGATGATGGTTGTGAATATGATGATGGTTGTGAATGATGATAGTTGTGAATATGATGATGGTTGTGAATGATGATAGTTGTGAATATGATGATGGTTGTGAATAATGATGATGGTGGTGAATATGATGATGGTTGTGAATATGATGATGGTTGTGAATATGATGATGGTTGTGAATATGATGATGGTTGTGAATATGATGATGATGGTTGTGAATATGATGATGATGGTTGTGAATATGATGATGATGGTTGTGAATATGATGATGGTTGTGAATATGATGATGGTTGTGAATATGATGATGGTGGTTGTGATATGATGATGATGGTTGTGAATATGATGATGATGGTTGTGAATATGATGATGGTTGTGAATATGATGATGATGGTTGTGAATATGATGATGATGGTTGTGAATATGATGATGGTTGTGAATATGATGATGATGGTTGTGAATATGATGATGGTTGTGAATATGATGATGGTTGTGAATATGATGATGGTTGTGAATATGATGGTTGTGAATATGATGATGGTTGTGAATATGATGATGGTTGTGAATATGATGATGGTTGTGAATATGATGATGGTTGTGAATATGATGATGGTTGTGAATATGATGATGGTTGTGAATATGATGATGGTTGTGAATATGATGATGGTTGTGAATATGATGATGGTTGTGAATATGTAGCCTGAATATCACCCGCCTCCTCTGGATCAAAAATTTCCCCGAGTGAGATGTCTGCACTCCGAAGTCGATAATTGTTAGGGTTCTGATTGGCTCACACGATAATTTATACAAATTCGTTGGGTTTTTCAAGATGGCGGGTCTGTTATTCAGTCCAAACCGCCTTTCGAAATGTAAGTCTCTTGGTTGGAATAACAGGCCAGGGGTGAATCCACAGCAAGAAAAACTGAAGCTCTTTATGAATTTATTAACAGGAAGAATGTCTATGTTGACCTTCCGACTGGCTACGGAAAGTCGTTTATCTTTGAAATGGCTCCACGCCTGCAGCGAACTGAGCGAACTATCCCTTTAGAAACTACATGTACTTGTCTTGTACTACCAACTGAAGACGAAGGGCTGCTATAAAGTTGTCTTTCTTTCCCGCTTCTTCTACGGAGTCTACTTGTCCTTCGCATACTGATTGTCTTTCAGTTTGGCGTTGATATTTGAACATAGATTTTGGGGATACGTCAGTACGACTGATACGATTTTGTCGGACTATTATTTTAAATTTCGATAATTTTCGTGTTTCACTGTCTACTAGCTATCAACAATATTTACAAACATAACTTTGTCCTAATACCGGTCTGTATTTATTTCTAAGTCAAGCCTCAAGTGTTGACATTCTAACATTTACATAAATTAGATGACGTCACTGGACACGAGTTCAGACGTCTCACTCGGGGAAATTTTTGACCCAGAGGAGGCAGCTGATTTTTAGGCTAGTTAATATGATGATGGTTGTGAATATTATGATGATGATGATGGTTGTGAATATGATGATGGTTGTGAATGATGATGGTTGTGAATATGATGATGGTTGTGAATATGATGATGGTTGTGAATATGATGATGGTGAAGATGATGATGATGGTCATGAAGATGATGAAGTGTATGTTATTTTTTTTGATTTGATTCAAATTTAGTGTCTTTCTCATATCAGTTGTTTGATGCTATCATGAACTTCAAAAAGGAACAGATAGTAAAACTGACGGAGAAACTCCAAATCAAGCTGAGCATTGAAGAAAAGGTACATTAGATTGTCATGCTGTGGGAAGAGCTACATTCCCAGAGAATTCAACCTTTCACCAGTGCATTTGTGGGATGTACATGTATTTGTGTGTTTCACAATGGAAGAATTTGATGATGATATGACCAGGCGCACACCAAATGACTCAATTGTTGTAGATAAATAGTTTATTAGCACTAACTCGCAGCCATGAGGTTCAATTAAGTAGCTGAATTATTTACAACAAGATGCTCAATGAGCGTACACTCGGGCTTATGACAAGGACAATGTCAGTTGCGTGAGCAGGGACCTGACAATGACTGACAGTTGCATGACGAGGGAGACTATGTATATATGTGTCGGTGAGCATAGATAAAAATCTCCGAATCGTACTTCCGTAGCACATACTTGGAACGTCCAGTTGAGGTTCATATTCATGGTCAGACGGTTCTGATAACGTCTTTGGTTTCTTCGTTATCGCAGAGGAAAGTCGAACTTCGTATCTTTTAACCCATTGACTCCTACACCGGCCGAAACCGGCCGTAAACATCGATACTGCTTTGAAAAATTCTAACTTTCTGAATTTTCGTAACATCAATCTCATGGCCAGTTATTAGTGACAACTAGATAACTCTTCATATTTTAACCTCAAGTAAACTGACTTACAGGTCCGATTTCTGGGCATTCCAATTTGTTTGCCATAAAAATCAAAAATGTGTGTTTTTGACGCAATTTTACACCTCGAAAATGAACGACATTTGACTTGGATTTTCTTCCAAAATACATCCTTGCGAAACAAAACGCCACTTTCTCAGCAAACTTCCAACTCTCTTCTTGATATATTCGTGAATTTTTCCCTCTCTCTTCCTTAACTCGCCAAACAATAGCCATTTCCTTAGGACCACTTTCGCTAACACGTGTTTTCCTTCTGCACGCCCGAAAAGGATGCTGGGAACATACAGAAATTTTTGACAGTGAGAGCCCTGGCCTTTCCATTTTTTAGATTTTTTTAGAATGTCGAGCCACTCGGTCCTATAGGCAAAATATTGTACCAGATGCATTATTTACAAGTCACCAAAACTGCCTTTGTAGGTGGAATTCACCACTGAACGACCAGAGAAAACGATTTCACTTTGGGTCTGCCATTTTGAATTTCCTCAAGGCACTGCCGATATGTCTTCGTGAAATTGCATCGTACTCCTGGATTGTTTCAGGAGAACGGTCTCTACCATAATGGGCATACAGTAAAACCCGGACTCAAAAGTAGTAAAACCGAGACTAGAAATCAGTAAAGCCCGGACTCAAAATCAGTAAAACCCAGACTCGAAATCAGTGAGACCCGGACTCAAAATCAGTAAAACCCGGACTCAAGGACTCCAAATATAGTATATTTTGCGTTGGAAAGACAAAATAATGGTAGTTATTTAAACTTGAATTGATTGTTAGATTATTTCTATGTATGCCGGTAATTCCTCACGAGTACACATAGTTTGCTTTTTTAAAAGTCTGAATTAAATACAGCATTACGTGTCACACAATCACGTGTCACACGGGTTTTACTGATTCTGAGTCCGAGTCCAAGTCCGGGTCATATTCCAGGTTCTACTGTATGCCAGCTTAATGATGCTGTTCTGGGGGCTTCTGTGGTGAATAATGGCTATAAAACACTCTAAAATGCAAAATTGGCCTTCTTGAGGTAGAAAGATCTATCAGCCCCGACGAGATCCCACGACAAAAGACAGAACACATGAGAACTTGAGCCTGTGGGGTTTCAGAACTGTCAAGATTTCCATGGAAACCCCTTATATGGATTCGAAATTTCCTACTGCATGATTAGGTCCAGAAAATCGCTAAAAACATCAAAAATCTCTGGCTGTCAAAGGGTTAACACATGTGGTTAGTATACCACAAGACCATCAAGTTGTGGTCTGTCATCTAATAAAGTGTTGATTATTTGCAGGAGCTTGAAGGCAAGCCTCTGTTGAAGGCTGTAATGAGAAACTGGATTCCAGCTGGTGACACAATGCTTCAGATGATTACCATCCACCTTCCCTCTCCTGTGGTTTCCCAAAAGTACAGGATGGAGTTGTTGTATGAAGGTCCTAAGGAAGATGAATTGGCACTGGCCATAAAGAACTGCGACCCAAAGGTATGATTACTCTATCACTTTACTACGAAATGATGAGGTCCAAAAAGTGCACCATTTCTTACTCGAGTAGTGACAAGGTTACTACATGTTGTTACCGAGCATCAGTGTTGCCATATAATTTCGTGCCCAAGACACTGATGGTATTATAACAACATTGTAGTTTTAAATGCAAAACAAGGTCCAAAAAGTGTACCGTTTCTTACTCGAGTAGTGACAAGGTTACTACATGTTGTTACCGAGCATCAGTGTTGCCATATAATTTCGTGCCCAAAACACTGGTATTATAACAACATTGTAGTTTTAAATGCAAAACAAGGTCCAAAAAGTGCACCGTTTCTTACTCGAGTGATAAACTTAGTAAATTAGTTTTCGTAATAATAAAGGTTTATTGAACATATATTACTTTATTATATTTGTTTGACTGTAACCATATTGTTACATCGTACAGGGACCTCTTTGCCTCTATGTATCCAAAATGGTACCCACTACTGACAAGGGACGCTTCTATGCCTTTGGGCGTGTGTTTGCTGGAACTGTATCAACTGGTCAGAAAGTACGTATTATGGGACCTAAGTATATACCAGGAAAAAAAGAAGATTTGTTCATTAAACCAATTCAAAGGTAAGAATTGGTTATGAAATGTGGACTATGTAAAAAGGAACTAAATTTAAGGTTAAAGTGCCCATGAAATGAAAAAACAAGTCGGGTTGTAATACGTATTCCATATATGGTATGAGCGTATAGCGGCCCCTAACAAGCGAATAGAAGCACTTTTAAAACAAGCGAATAGAAGCACTTTTAAAACAAGCGAATGGCGGACCCATTTTTTTATTTCCTAGGATTGGACTTAGAATTTCTTTCATCCAATTATTAAAAACTTCTTAACCCATTCGCTCCTACACCGGCCGAAACCGGCCGTAAACATCGATAGTGCTTTGAAAAATTCTAACTTTCTGAATTTTCGTAACATCGATCTCATGGCCAGTTATTAGTGACAACTAGATAACTCTTCATATTTTAACCTCAAGTAAACTGAATTACAGGTCCGATTTCTGGGCATTAGTTCAATTTGTTTGCCATAAAAATCAAAAATGCGTGTTTTTGACGCAATTTTACACCTCGAAAATGACCGACATTTGACTTGGATTTTCTTCCAAAATACATCCTTGCGAAACAAAACGCCACTTTCTCAGCAAACTTCCATCTCTCTTCTTGATATCGTCGTGAATTTTGCCCTCTCTTTTCCTTAACTCGCCGAACAATAGCCATTTCCTTAGGACCACTTTCGCTAACACGTGTTTTCCTTCTGCACGCCCGAAAAGGATGCCGGGAAACATCCGGGAATTTCGGCATAGATGTCCCCCGAAAATCCCTCTTTTAAGAATATATAGAGTGTCGAGCCACTCGGTCCTACAAGCAAAATATTGCACCGGTTGCATTCTTTACAAGTCCAAAGTCGCCAAAAATGCCTTTGTAGGGTCCTGGAATCCAACACAGAAAGACCAGAGAGACGATTTCACTTTGAGTCCGCCATTTTGGAAAATTTGATCGAGCTGCCGAAATTTGTTCGTGAATTCGTATCTTCCTCCTGAGTTCTTCCAGGAGAACGGTCTCTACCACACCAGTCAAGCTTAATGATGCTGTCCTGGGGGCTTCTGTGGTGAATAATGGCTATAAACACTCTAAAAATGCAAAATTGACCGCTCCTAGTAGCTACGAGATGCCGTTCCTCGAGGAGATTCACCAAAAGAGAAAGATTACGTCAGAACCTGAGCCCGTGGGCTTTCAGAACTGTCAAGATTTCCATGGAAACCCCTTATATGGAATCGAAATTTCCTATGGCGTGATTAGGTCCAGAAAATCGCTAAAAAACTCAAAATAGCTCAGGAGCGAATGGGTTAACCTTTTAAAACTTTATATCAAATCTGAAACTCGAATCGTCAAATTAATCACTTTATAGTCTGCCCCATCCCTAACCCTAAACCTTCGCTTTAATGCACTTGACCACGAGGGATTACGCTGCCAAACTCTGCATTTTTTCTAGCTTTTGAAAATATTTTGCATTGCAAATACCTATTAACCAAATTGGGGCCACTATTCGCTTGTTAGGGGCTGCTATACACTTGTTAGGGGCCGCTATTCGCTTGCACGCTTTTGCCATGTATGGAATACGTATTACAACCCCATCTGGAAAAAAACAGACCCTGTTTTCATTTGCTACTATGATAGTTTAGTATTTGCTTGTTTACATTGCGTTAATAAAAAGTGAATTGAGCTACGGGAACATCTTTATTTCGTGCTTGAAGTTGGGCATTTTGGGTTTCAAAGGGCGACAATTCACGCTCGGTCAAACTATAGAAATGTGACGTCAGGAGTTGTGCACAACAAAGGCATACACACCTCTTGACGTCACCGAACCATTGTCAAGAGCCCAGTCTCCTGTCGCACATTTTGGTTTAAAATTATAATTTTGAAAAGAAAATGTTCGAACAACAATAATGTACAATAAAACAAGGATCTACATTTTCGTTTCGTAGGCACTTTAAGGCCAAACCATAGTGTGTGTACAGTAGGTACAATAACATACATCATTGACTAACAAGTTGTATGTTGTTGTTGTTGACTTTATTTAATCTTGAATCTGCATAATGAGCCATAGACTTGTGATATATATGTTGTGGTTTAATTTTTCCCACTGGTTTAAATTTTTCTGAGGGTTGTTCTAAGGTTAGGTTCAGGGTTTTATGGTGGGTTAGTTATGTGTTTAGGTTAGTTGTAAAGGATTAAACTGAAAGGAAGTGAATTAAAAAACCAAGACAATGGACTAAAACATTTAAACCAGTGGAAAATGTCAACCACAGCATACCATATTTGCCGGTGTATAAGTCGACTCGGTGTATATAAGTCGACCCTCTAAAATGAGGTCAAAATTCCTGATTTTATCATTTATTCTTTATATAAGTCGACCCTACTTTCATCAAGTATATTTTGATGTCAAATCTATTCGAAGTTGAATGCAAAAGCCCTCAAAAAGTCTGACATTTCCGCACGATCTTAAACAGACAGCCATTTTGAATTGCTTGGTAACCTTTGCGTTGGCATGAACAAAGGCGTAAACAAACGTTCCAGTTGAGACACCAGCAACATTGAGCTTCAAAAACATGCAAATTTGTAGCTGTTTTATCATACCAAAGAACTTCAAACACTACTAATAAAAAAGTTACCGTATTTATAAAAACAATGTTGAGAACCATTGAGAACTTCTTGACGGTGGTATGGACTGGAAACTACTAAACAAAGTCATGTGATTTACAAACAACATGGTGGCTCGTTAGTTTGTGGCTCTTCTTTTGCGACTAATCCCAACAAACATCATTTAATAGATGTTTATCATCAGGTTTAAGGTACAGTGATGAACAAAAGGAAACTACTAAACAAAGTTATGTGATTTACGAACAACATGGTGGCTCATGAAGTCTCAAGTTCACACCATTCGTTGGTCCAAGTTCGTTGGTTCTAATAAGCACTTTTACGCTTCTTCTTTTGAAAATTATTATGTCATTTATCCCAACAAACATCATTTAGATGTCTATCTTAGATAAAGCTATTGATTTAAGGTTTAAGGTCATTTCTGCTTTTATCTGCAGTGGTGATCAAAAGATCGATTTTCATACCCGGTGTATAAGTCCCGGCGTAGTCAATCGAACGTTCGGTAATCGAAGCCAATCGAATCATTCGATTGGTTTGGATTGGGTTCGGCAATCGAACATAATCGAATTCTCCCCAAAATTTTGCCAATCGAACACAATCCGCGAACTTTCGATCATCGAATGCTTCTTTAATCGAACATAATCGAACTGATTGAACATCTTTCATGCTCCGCGCTGTCAAAACTCCCAGTTTTCCGTGGTCAAATTCATTAATTATGGACGGCTCAAATTTCAAATCCGAGCACGCTGCGCCAGAAGAAACGCAAGATGTCGACGGTGAAGCTCACGATCTTTGGCGTGGTTAAAGGATACCACGAGTGCTCCTTTGTGGTCAGTGTGGGAGAAAGATTCAAGTTGAGAAAGAAAAGAGGAGGTCGAGGGCCAGCTCTAAGAGTAATTGATGAAACGCGAGGTCAGCTGGGGCATCTGCAGCGTGAATTGGTGACTGTGCTTTGGCCCTTAAACATTAAAGAGTTGCCCTTGAAATGTGTTTCAATTAAATTTATTGCGTTCTTTACCCTTGGCTTACATGGTTATTAGATGACAGAAATCTTCCGATTTTATTAGGACTGCAGTGCTTATCAATATATTATTTTTATAGCGTTTTATTTTCACCGAACAAAATCGAACCAATCCGATTGATTGTGAGTTCGATTGTGTTCGGTAATCAAATTCTCCCAAAAGTTCCGGTTCGATTCTGTTCGATTGCCGAACCAATCGTAAAACATTCGTTCGATTGAATTCGATTGATTTTTTGTTCGGTTTTGTTCGATTGACTACGCCGGGATAAGTCGAGGTCGATTTTTCAAGCAAAATTTTAGAGGTTAAAAGGTCGACTTATACACCAGCAAATACGGTATATAGAACCATTCTGATGATGGGTAGATATATTTATGATTTACTTGTATGATTACTTGTCTTGGATATATATAGAACCATTCTGATGATGGGTAGATATATTTATGATTTACTTGTATGATTACTTGTCTTGTATATATATAGAACCATTCTGATGATGGGTAGATATATTGAGCCTATCTCTGATGTCCCCTGTGGTAACATCGTTGGTTTGGTGGGCGTAGACCAGTATCTGGTCAAGACAGGCACCATTACAACTTTTGAAAAGGCCCACAATCTCAAGGTTTGTGAATCATTTGACAATGTTTACATGTGAGAATGTGAATTAAAGTTAACCAAACTTCACATACGTGATTGAAGGACTCAGAAAAAATCTGGGGGAAAATCTGAGGCCCAGCTGACATTTCCAACATCACTGTGGTTGTATGTAGTATTTCAGCCCATATGTCACATAATTTATTAACCCAAGTAGACCCTTGCTCACCATAGTGTGCCAGTAGCTCAGTGGTTAGAGCATCCCGACTGGAATACGGAGGATCATGAGTTCAAATCCCATCTTACAGTGGGATGCATTCAAAAACACCCTTGACGCCTTGTGACAGTGTTTTGATTTTAGCTTCTAAAACTATATGATATTCCTATCCTGTTATAGGTGATGAAGTTCTCTGTCTCACCAGTTGTACGTGTTGCAGTAGAAGCAAAGAACCCTTCTGAATTACCTAAACTCGTTGAAGGGTTAAAAAGGTTGGCCAAGTCTGATCCTATGGTGCAGGTATGTGGAATTGTTGCACCTCTTATCTACATAGCATTGATATCAGTGTGATAAAGCCATGAATAAGATTGATATCCGGCGATGTGATATATCAATCACCAGTGAGGGGCTTATAACCGGAATTAAAAAAAAAAACGTTTCGAAATAAGCTGATAAGATAATTTGAGACGGTACAGCAGTATCTCAGTATGTTTTCAATCTACTGGTCTTTATTTAAAATTTACAAAAACTCATAATTTCAATATTTGGAACAAAATTCAAAACTGTATCTTGTTCTGCAATCTGTCCTAATTTTCAATTTGAAGTTATACTTTGTTCTGTGAAAATGTTTATATTTAAGGAAACAAGGAAACGTAGAGGGGGACTTATATCCAGGGGGGGCTTATAACTGGCCTTTTTTTGTTTGTTTGAAAGTATATGGGCTTTGTTTGAAAGAATATGGGCCTATAACCAGGGGCCTTATAAGCGGCAGTTTACAGTATATAAATTATCAATATCACTATTATACTAATATTTACAATATAAATACTGTATAAGGAGATAAATATAGATATATAGATAAAAATATTAATTGAGATTACACTGGCCAATCACAATCCCTCTTGTAGTATTTCAAAGCAGAGAATGAGGACTAGACCGGGTTGGAAAGAATTCAAGGCTTTGGAACAACTTCTCGTACTCATTAATTATTACATGCAATGGCCTAAAGGCAATAAATAAAGAGTTCCAAGATCTTTTTTTCCAGTTACTCTTGCCAGTACTTTCCCCAGTTTCAAAGTACATCACGTGGTATTATTCTGCACATTTGATTGGCTGGTTACCTCATGAATAATTAATGAGTATGAGAAATATATTTTGTACATGACGTAAGTGTGTTTGGATTCCCACCTTTTTCCATCGAGCAATAGAGAGAACAAAGTGAAGCGACTTCAAGTTCGATATTTGTACCTATTTCAAAAATTGTATATTTATGGTTTTCTTGAAGAAATTGTGAGCAATCCTTTCACCAACTTTAAAAAATGAGTGAAATTTGACTTCGATTTTCTATCAAAATACACCATTGTGAAACAAAATGCCACTTTCTCAGCAAACTTCCATCTCTCTTCTTGATATACATTTGTTCCTTAGGACCACTTTCGCAAACACATGTTTTCCTTCTGCACACCTGAAAAGGATATGGGTTGCATTCTTTACAAACTGTCTTAGTACCGGTAGATACTGGAATCCACCACAGATAGACCAGAGACACTTTCACTTTTGAATCCGCCATTTTGGAATTCCTCAACGACTGCCGATCCTTCCTCGTGAAATCACATCTCACCCCTGGATTCTTTCAGGAGAATGGCTTCTTCCATGCCAGTAAAGCTTAATGATGTTTTTCTGGGGGCTTCTGTTGTGAAAAATGGCTACAAAATACTCTAAAATGCAAAAAAAGGCCTAGCCTTCTGGAGGCAGAGAAAACTGCCAGCACCGAGGAGATTCCACCAAGACAGAATACGTGAGAAATTGAGCCCTCTGTGTTTTAGAACTGGCAAGATTTCAATGGAAACCAGGGGTTTCGAAATTTCCTACAGCATGATTAGGTCCAGAAAATTGCTAAAAACCTCTAAAAAACCTAAAAACCTGTGTCAAAGGGTTAAAAGATATAAAAATACTACTACTACTAATAATATGATTACGATTTATTTCCTTTGATTATGTTCACTGTGTTTCACAGTGTACGATTGCTGAAAGTGGTGAACACGTTGTTGCTGGTGCGGGAGAGTTGCATTTGGAGATCTGCCTAAAGGATTTGGAAGAAGACCACGCTGGCATAGAACTCAAGGTACAGCTTTCAAGTGGTGTTTAAAATACAGTAACAATTTGACACTTTAGTTTATTGGGTGAGCAGGGCCGTACATAACCCAAAATTCAAGGGGGGGCATAACCCAAAATTCAGGGGGGGGGCAGTACGTATATAACAGCAAAATAAAATATTAAAAATAGTTCAGTTCTCAGTACTTTTTGGTATCTTGCTGGGGGGGGGGGGGGGGGGGGGGGGCAACTGCCCCTGTGCTGTGTACGGCCCTGGTCACACTGCAACAATGGTGATCAGCAGGGAGAGGGGAGGGGGGGGGGGGGGGGGGGGGGGGGGACAACTACCCCTGTGCTGTGTATGGCCCTGGGTAAGAGAATAAAGTATCAAGGGCGGATCCAGGAATTTAGCAAAACCCTGTGGCAAAACTAGAACCTCTGGTATGACAGGGGGTCTAGTATAATGTTAAGTGTGTATAATAAGTAATTGACATCAAACAATGATTTAGGTACATTGTACATACACCTGTTTTCAAAAACGTTGTCCATTTACAAAATACAAAATAGTAAATAGTAGAAAGGAATTAACTAGAGAAACAATGAGCCAGAGTTCAGCTTGAGTGCATTTCTTTTGTCTCCACTATTTACTATTTTGTATTTTGTAAATGGACAACGTTTTTGAAAACAGGTGTATATTTATTCAATATCTTTTCAATATTCATATTTATAGCACGGGGAGTTCTAACTTGATATTTGTGGCCATTTAGAAGCTTGTACAATCGATCTGATATTTGTGGTCATTTTAGAAGCTCGTACGATTGATCAGTAATCAAACTCGCCCTCATGCTTGATATTTGTGGCCATTTAGAAGCTCTCAAAGTCTGTATACATATCGCTCGTACGATCGATAAGTTAGCTGTGTAACCACGTCCTGTGGAATCAAACTCGCCCTCAGGCTTCAATATCAAGTTAGAACTCCCTGTGGTTTCGTGTGGAATTTTTAGAAAGCCAGTTCAGAGTTTAAGAATAAGGTTCAGTGCGCATGCGATTTTATCCCGATTATATCACCTTCTTTTGTTATTTAAAAATCACACAAACGTTAACAAAAGAAGGTGATAAAATCGGGATAAAATCGCATGCGCACTGAACCTTATTCTTAAACTCTGAACTGGCTTATTCACTCTGCTGAGTGAATCCAGAGGGAGGATCAGGAAGGTTACTTTTTCAATATTTTTCATTCTATTTTATTCCACCAAAAAGAGAGTAAATCTCGACATGTTTGATAAGGATGTTTTTCTGCTTGTTGACAGAAATCAGATCCAGTTGTTTCATATCGAGAAACAGTAGAGGAATCTTCCGACAGAACATGTCTCTCCAAGTCACCCAACAAACATAATCGTTTGTACATGACAGCAGAACCCTTAAGCGACGGTTTGGCAGAGGACATTGACAACGGAGATGTTAATCCTCGAGATGACTTCAAGATACGTGGCAGGTACCTTGCTGACAAGTACGATTGGGACGTTACAGTGGCACGAAAGATTTGGTCCTTTGGACCAGAGGGTACTGGTCCCAATCTTCTGGTGGATGCCACGAAAGGTGTCCAATATCTTAATGAAATCAAAGACAGCGTCGTGGCTGGTCTCCAGTGGGCCACCAAGGAAGGTGTACTGTGCGAGGAGAACGTGCGTGGTGTGAGATTTAACATTCATGATGTGACATTGCATGCTGATGCCATCCATCGTGGTGGTGGACAGATCATTCCTACAGCCAGACGGTGTTTGTATGCCTGTATGTTGAGTGCAAAACCAACCCTGTTTGAACCTATATACCTTTGTGAAATTCAGGTAAATATGCTGCAAAGTTTGTCAAGGGAGGAATGGGTGGTTGCTTCAAACAAGAAACCATGCAAAATTCCTTTTTTTTAAATATTTATTGTGTTCAAAATGAAAACGAAACGTCGCCATTTAATAGCGCTGGTTTTCTCAAAATGTTATGCATTTTAATATGTTTGTGTTTTAGTGCCCCGAATCAGCAGTCGGTGGTATTTATGGTGTGCTTAATAGAAGACGTGGTCACGTGGTCGAGGAAGGTCAAGTTATTGGTACACCCATGTTTGTGATTAAAGCCCATCTCCCAGTCAACGAATCATTTGGTATGTACCGATTGGGTAGCCTGTGGTTTACGGGGGGGGGGGGGGGGGGGGGGGGGGTTAGGGTACACCCATGTTTGTGATTAAAGCACATCTCCCAGTCAACGAACCATTTGGTATGTACCGATTGGGTAGCCTGTGGTTTACGGGGGGGGGGGGGGGGTAGGGTAGGGTACACCCATGTTTGTGATTAAAGCCCATCTCCCAGTCAACGAATCATTTGGTATGTACCGATTGGGTAGCCTGTGGTTTACGGGGGGGTTAGGGTACACCCATGTTTGTGATTAAAGCCCATCTCCCAGTCAACGAATCATTTGGTATGTACCGATTGGGTAGCCTGTGGTTTACGGGGGGGGAAGGATGGGAAGTGTTAGATTTTACTTCAAAACTACCTCACGCAGACTAGGAATAAACCAATCAACGAACTGTTTGGGAGATTCTATGATTTACACATAACATAATACTATATAGAACAATAACCACAGCCTTAGCAGGGGTGGGTTGGGGGGGGGGGGGAGTAAGGTACGGCAGCAACTTGACAATGTGTTCGTATCTACTACAGGTTTTACCGCTGATCTTCGTTCAAATACTGGTGGGCAAGCCTTCCCTCAATGTGTATTCGATCATTGGAGAGTTCTACCCGACCACAAGGTCGGAGAAGTGATTGCCACGATCAGGAAGAGAAAGGGACTCAAGGAAGAACTCCCCGTATTGGAAGATTATTTCGACAAATTGTAAACACGTTTGTACTGTACTTGGGAGAGAAAACCAGCATAGCTGCAGTCGATAAGATCGCCAGCGCACAATGAATGAATGTGTTCTCTTGTTATTAAGAACAGTTGGAAGCAAGCTGAAATGGTTCTTGTAAGAACTAGTAACAAATAAAATAAGTATTCAAAGAGATTTTGATTGGTCTTGTTGAGAAAGCCCTTCAAAGATAAAGGTTCGGAAAGTAATGTTTATAGAATGGGTGGCCGCTTATGTGAAGGAAGGCGCTTATTCGAATTATTACGATACTAAACTGACCTTTACATGCGGTCTCTTGAAACTGTCAATCATATTATGACGTAATCATTTATCAGCGAAGCATGTATTAAACGGTCAACATGTATTAAACGGGCAACCTGTATTAAACGGCCGACCTGTATAAACGGGCAACCTGTATTAAATGGTCAACCTGTATTATATTAAACGGGCAACCTGTATAAACAGTCAACCTGTATTAAACGGGCAACCTGTATTAAACGGTCGACCTGTATTAAACGGCCGACCTGTATAAACGGGCAACCTGTATTAAATGGTCAACCTGTATTAAATGGTCAACCTGTATTATATTAAACGGGCAACCTGTATTAACCTGTATTATTAAACGGGCAACCTGTATTATGAATTAAATGGGCAACCTGTATTAAACGGGCAACCTGTATTAAACGGGCAACCTGTATAAACGGTCAACCTGTATTAAACGGGCAACCTGTATTAAACGGTCAACCTGAATTAAATGGGCAACCTGTATTAAACGGGCAACCTGTATTAATAAACGGGCAACCTGTATTAAACGGTCAACCTATTAAAAACGGGCAACCTGTATTAAACGGGCAACCTGTATTAAAAACGGGCAACCTGTATTAAACGGACAACCTGTATTAAACGGTCAACCTGTATTGTATTAACGGTCAACCTGTATTAAACGGTCAACCTGTATTAAACGGGCAACCTGTATTAATAAACGGTCAACCTGTATTAAACGGTCAACCTGTATTAAACGGGCAACCTGTATTAAACGGGCAACCTGTATTAAACGGTCTGTATTAAAAACGGGCAACCTGTATTAAACCTGTATTAAACGGGCAACCTGTATTAAACGGGCAACGGGGCAACCTGTATTAAACGGACAACCTGTATTAAACGGGCGGTCAACCTGTATTAAACGGTAACCTGTATTAAACGGGCAACCTGTATTAATAAACGGGCAACCTGTATTAAACGGGCAACCTGTATTAAACGGGCAACCTGTATTACATTCATTGTAAACTGTTGTGTGAATGTCGCCAACAACGTTTATGTACTCTATAAGAGTTACCCCGCAAAGAATCCCCACAACATAAGTGTTTTCGAGTGTTACGGTCGGTCCTGAGTCTTTGCGGTGTCAGATTGACCTTTTCCAGGCCGGATACTCAGGTTACCTTTTCCACAATGTCGGTATTGAAATTGCAACATTTGTCTTTGCGGAAAAGAACCTTTATTCCAACAAAAAATGTTGTCAATGTTTTACTGGCAGCTATTTTCATTCAATTTATTATCATTGGATTGAATTTCTGTTCTTTTATGGAATATCCTTATCAAAGTACAAAAGGTCAAAGGGTTACGAGACGATTAATATTCCGTACATCCACTCGTCTGTGTCGGTCAGTCTTAGAGGTACACAGTGGCTCTGATCTGCTTCATGTTGGTGATAACTGCCCAAGTGGACGATGAGAGATTCACAGAGCGAGAAACATTCTCAACCATCGATATCAAGCACGAGTGAATCGAACAGAGATTCCGTGAGTAAAGATGGCTTAAAACTACTACAACAACTAATACAGGACCCAAAGTTAACCCAGGAAAGGCGGAAGGCCATACTAAGCGAGACATTGGTTCGAGTAAACGAGCAAATAGGTACACCGTTAATCTTAGCAGCGCTAAATAACTTGACAAAAGTAGTCGAGGTGCTTCTAAAGAATGATTTGGTGGACGTTGAGCAAACATGTACTATTAACCTTGCCGATGAAAGGCGAGCAGAAGGCGTTACTGCTCTCTGGACTGCGGCCTACTCCAACCATTTGGACGTTGTTAAACTTCTGGTTTTGAATGGAGCCGATCCGAATCATGCCACACGCTCAAGCTCAACTCCACTTCGAACTTCTTGCTTTCATGGATGGAGTAACGTGATTATGTGTTTAATCAACTACGGTGCAGATGTGAATTCGGCCAACAGTCAAGGCAGCACGAGTCTGATGGCGGCCGCCTACAATGGACACAAAGATATCGTTACCGTTCTTGTGAACAAAGACGCCGACTTGAACGCCAGGGACAAGCAAGGTGAAACATGTTAATATTGCCATCTAGAATAAAACCACCAGTTTGTTTTTAAAACACTGTGTATTCGTACACAGACACGTTATTTATAAATCTTGAAACGGCTTCTCTGAGTGAAAAATATGGCACCGATATCATTCGATATGAACGCTACTTTAAATTTTAGTCGTTCCCGCGTATTACCGATTTTTGAATAGTCTTAAAGACTCTTTATGAAAATTTGTTACTGAGCGGTGTTCATACTTTCTGAAGTGCTAATTAATAAGTCTCTGGTCCAACGAGCACTGTTGTTTCGTGAGATATAATTCAATATGAAAACTTAATTTTTATGTGATTCAATTTCGGAGTTTTCTTCAGTGAAAACGAGAAAGAATAATTGGCCGGACCAATAAAGCGTGACGGATTTCATTTACTCTCCTTTGAATTTCATCTTGTAAACGTCTGATTTCCATGCAAAAAGATATAACGAGAAACAATAGATTGGTAATGGAAAATAGACACAAAATATACCGTGAAGAGGAGTCTTGTGGACGCCACTTGACTCAGTGTTAATCAGGCTATTTTTGTGTGTGTGGATGGGTGTCGGGTAGCTACCATGCATACAGTCATTTCAGAAAACGTTGTCGCTGACCGGCCTCGCGACTGGAAAACACTAGATCCCAATGACCAAAACCAGGTCAAGATTTGAATAACAATAGGAACTATTGTACAACAATAGGAACTATTGTTAGATATGCCTCGTTCTACAAAGACATATTCAGGACATGTCTTTGTAGAACGAGGCATCTATTGTTATTCAAATCTTGACCTGGTTTTGGTCATTGGGATCCGGTGTTTTCCCTCACGACTATGGTAGAAATCACTGAAGCAATAAATTATTCGCTTTGGAATTTATTTTCTCATTATCATAATGGTGAGTAATACTCGAATGAATGTATGCCTTCGTGTTTTACTCGAGGAAAATAAGAGTCGGTGTCAATGACTCATTTTCGGCCAAGGACGTTCCGTGCTGTGACAATGTTCAGTCGTTGACAGACCACTAAGTCACCCAAACCACTCGCTAGCGTAGGTCTTCACTGTATTAAAGCTCGAGGCATACACCCTATGCAATACTCGATTTCTGTACTTTGCATAAATTTGCAAAAACTGAAAGAATAACGAGTTAAGTAAAGGTAAGATAATAGATTGAAAGACCATCGACAGTTTAGTAATAACCCCAAAAGTGCATTAACAGAAATGAAACCATCATAAAGTAATAAGCGTTTGAAAGGTGCAAAATACATGGAAACGAGGCATTTAGGGCCAAAGTCCGGTTTCTGGTACAAATCTTTGTAATTTCAAATCACTAAAACTTTTCAAAATTGCATAGTACAGCCCTAAAATTTGGTATGTTCATTATTGAAAACCTTCTCTTCAAAGAGATGGTCAGATATTGCTGTAATATATTCCCAATAACAAAGGAAATCAGATACAGTCAACTCTCTCGTAAGCGGACACCCTCGGGAATTGAAAAAAGTGTCCGTTAGTAGAGCTGTCCGCTTATGAGAACTATTTATGTAGAACTATTCCCAAGCGGACACCAAAAAAATAGGGTGGATGTCCGCTTACGGGAGAGTTAATTACGTTTTAATCGTTAGCGAAAAATAGCAACTGAACCGTACACCTTGCTTCCCCGCGGACAAATGGAGATTTGACAAAACCGATCCCCACTGTTCTGTTGCTCTGTAAAAGGTCATATTTTTGTTGATTTATTGCAAATTAAAGACAAATTCCATTGCCGAAAGTCCATTATTATATGGTGTGTCCGCTTACGAGAGAGCGTAAACAAAAGAAAAATCCAATTTTCATTTTCAAAAGTGTCCGCGTCCGCTTACGAGAGAGTGTCCGCTTACGGGAATGTGTAAATACAGAGTTTGACTGGGAGGTAAAACGGGGATTTGAAAAGGCGTCCGTAAGTAGAGCTGTCCGCTTACGAGAGTGTCCGTTAGCGGAGAGTTGACTGTATTACGATTCTACCATTTATGCATAAGGTCTATGGCTAATCAGATATGCAGATTTAAAATCTACCCATACTCCCGTTCGGTCTAGTCGCGTAGTCGAGAGGCCGGTCAGCAACAACGTTTTCTGAAATGACTGTATGTTAGAAGAACGCAAACACAGACGTATCTCCGCATTTATTTATGGCAAGACTTTTCCAAAAATGTAACGCATAGAAGATTGTTTGAATACTGTAGCAATAGAGAGCCGATCTGTGCGTTTATTTATGGCAAGACTTTTCCAAAAATGTAACGCATAGAAGATTGTTTGAATACTGTAGCAATAGAGAGCCGATCTGTGCGTTTATTTATGGCAAGACTTTTCCAATAATGTAACGCATAGAAGATTGTTTGAATACTGTAGCAATAGAGAGCCGATCTGTGCGTTTATTTATGGCAAGACTTTTCCAAAAATGTAACGCATAGAAGATTGTTTGAATACTGTAGCAATAGAGAGCCGATCTGTGCGTTTATTTATGGCAAGACTTTTCCAATAATGTAACGCATAGAAGATTGTTTGAATACTGTAGCAATAGAGAGCCGATCTGTGCGTTTATTTATGGCAAGACTTTTCCAAAAATGTAACGCATAGAAGATTGTTTGAATACTGTAGCAATAGAGAGCCGATCTGTGCGTTTATTTATGGCAAGACTTTTCCAATAATGTAACGCATAGAAGATTGTTTGAATACTGTAGCAATAGAGAGCCGATCTGTGCGTTTATTTATGGCAAGACTTTTCCAATAATGTAACGCATAGAAGATTGTTTGGATACTGTGGCAATAGAGAGCCGATCTGTGCGTTTATTTATGGCAAGACTTTTCCAATAATGTAACGCATAGAAGATTGTTTGAATACTGTAGCAATAGAGAGCCGATCTGTGCGTTTATTTATGGCAAGACTTTTCCAAAAATGTAACGCATAGAAGATTGTTTGAATACTGTAGCAATAGAGAGCCGATCTGTGCGTTTATTTATGGCAAGACTTTTCCAATAATGTAACGCATAGAAGATTGTTTGAATACTGTAGCAATAGAGAGCCGATCTGTGCGTTTATTTATGGCAAGACTTTTCCAATAATGTAACGCATAGAAGATTGTTTGAATACTGTAGCAATAGAGAGCCGATCTGTGCGTTTATTTATGGCAAGACTTTTCCAATAATGTAACGCATAGAAGATTGTTTGGATACTGTAGCAATAGAGAGCCGATCTGTGCGTTTATTTATTATTTTTTGAAGAGCTCGACTTCAGAAAGGTCACAGAACATTGTTTGAATATTGTAGTAGAGGTATCTCTATTATACGTATATTTTTGTTTCTTTATAGGGAATACGGCGTTACACTACGCTGCCGAGAGAGGTCACTTATCAGTCGTAAAGATATTAGTAAAGTTAGACGCACAGGTGTTGGTTAATGACGATGGCCTGACCCCCCTGAAACTAGCTTGCAATGCTTGCCAAGATGACGTCATGAAATTCTTTGTCCTTCGTCCTCGGACCACAAGATACGAAATCATAGAAGCTCTGGAGCTCCTTGGCGCGACTTATGCGAACCACCCGGATAAGAACAACACGGAGAAAGCTTACAAGCTCTTATCGACCGCAATGCATCATCGATACAACGAGCCAGACAGTGATGTGCTTCATAAATTCGTTCGACCTGCTGTTAGAGCCTATGGCTATCGATTCGAATGCCAGACGCCCGAAGAGCTTGAAGGGATCAAGACGAATCCCGACGCTGTTCACATGGAGGGACTGATAGCACGCGAAAGGCTCCTGAGAACCAAGAACCTGTCGATCCCGTTACATATTCGGTATAGAGGGGCGTGTCTAGCGGACAGCGGACGATACCAAGAGGCGTTAGAGTTATGGAAGTATGCTGTAAAGCTTGACCAAAAGAATGGACACCATAGTTTCGACCAGTTGTTTCGAATTGGTCAACTCATGACCCAAATGACTCGAGAAAAACAAGCCCCGGCGTTCACACATGTAGAGGAGCTGTTTGGCTTGCTGTTGAACGACATGGAGAAACTACGAAACGGTGACGAGGATGTCGGCAAGAAGAACAAATTCGACAAGGAAACGGAGACGAGAGTTGAGGAAGCGCAGCTTGTGACTGTCATCTATGTAGCTATCTTTCTCGAACTGGATTTCGCTAGAAAAGAACATCGTAGGTTTATGAAACACGTCAAGAAGTTTCTGTTCTTGGAGAAGGAGATGAACCAAGGTGGCAACACTCTCCTTCACCAGGTCGTCTCCAAAGACGTCTTTCACCGCGATAAGGAAATGAACCAGATTTGTAAGCTTCCAAGCGCCGAGATTGTCAGACTTCTGATTGAAGCAGGCGCTGATCCGAACGCCAAGAACCGCAAAGGCTGTTCTCCACTGCACATCATCGCATCATTCACGAAGGAAGACCCTGACAGCAAACAAACCAGTAGCAGTTCAGCGCAGATAGATATAATTAAAGATTTATTGATGGCGGGGGCAAACAGGGATGCTGAAAATGAAGAAATGCTAACTCCAGCGGAGTACGCACAACTGGACCAAATTAAGACTTTTATATCCACATTTGTAACTAACAATCTATCTTGAAGATTGCTTCACTGGAGCAACTGTGGCTTACATCTTGTGGGAACTCGGCATTTGATGAGCCAGTTATATCAACGAATGTTGGTTGGCACGCTTGTGCGGTCTGTGCCCCTTGATTAACATGGTCAGTGGATTTCGCCTGGCCACATCCCATTTCGCCTTAAATGACAGCGACACAAGTGCTTCAAGCTATTTTTAACTGAATTTGTAAGTGGTCCAGCAGCACTCGGTAAAGTCTATTGGGTTACTAGCTGTATAGTTAGTACGAGGTAACTTATCTGTATCTGTATGGTCCAGCAGCACTCGGTAAAGTCTATTGGGTTACTAGCTGTATAGTTAGTACGAGGTAACTTATCTGTATCTGTATGGTCCAGCAGCACTCGGTAAAGTCTATTGGGTTACTAGCTGTATAGTTAGTCGGACAACTTGTCGCGCAATATGATTGCATAACAAATTGTGGCAGGAAGTAGAAGTCCAGTCGGTCATTTTGCAACAATGAAAAACGCTGCGGTGCAAGTCATGCTACAACTTGCAACGATATTGCAAGACAAGTTGCACGGCTTTGTTGTCCGATTTACGTGGCCTTCAGCGTTTTTTTCTTTGACTTCTGACACTTTCCATCTTTATTGATCACTCGATGATAAAACCTTTGTTAGGTACTGGTTTAGTTTAGGTATAGAGAAAATAATGAATGTCTGTATTTTGGTAAATGTATTTGAATGATATACAAAAAGAATTCTGTTCACGAATTCACCTTGTGAATGGCTTAAGAACGCACCACGAAAAGAATTCGATAGGAACATGTACTTTGGAGCGTACAATCATGTGAAAATATATGTACATTCGATCAAAAGTACAATTCGAACGAATGATCGATCGAAAGAAATCGAATACTTGATCTTGATATGAACGTATGATCTCAGTCGTTTTACATTGTACTGATTTGTTTTTCAAAAGCAGGTTGATATTAAATAATTCAATTTGTATGTATATAATTTGATGTGTTTATATCGTCTTTTAAATTGCAGTCAAATATGATTTTAATAGAAATTTGTAGAGCTGGTAGATTCAAGGAGAGGGCATGGGTCGAGCGCGCATTGGTTAAGTGGATATCACGTGGGTATATACTAGATGCCTTAGCTTATTCACCTATCAATGTCTTCAACCAAGGAGGGGAGTGTTGGGGGAAGGAGGGTGGACGAGGTTGGTTGCTCTATCCGAGGTATATTGCTTACATCAAGCCCATTTTATCAGGTCTATCAGCTTAACGACGCCTCCTTTACTTGCGCGTATGCCGCATGCATCGCTAGTGAAAGCTAGCGTCCGAACTTCACCGAGTAGATTGATATCCCTGGGGACTGGGACATGATACGCCGATATGTATGAGAGATACGCTGAGTTTCTTTCTCTTCTAAGAAGACATAGCCAGGACAAGCCAGTTAATAATGAGTTTTACTAAGACCAACAACTTTGACGCCAGATTCGTCGATCATTTTCTACCCGTGCTTTATTGCTTCTTTTATGTAACAGACACTGAAATGACGTGACACTGAAATGACGTGACACTGAAATCACGTGACACTGAAATCACGTGACTCTGAAATCACGTGATATAGGTTAGTTGCTCTATACGAGGTGACTAAATGAATTTTTTTTAAATTTAAAAAAATACCCGAAGGACCCGAAGGACAATTAAGCTGATTTCTGGTTGCAAGATGAGGTTACCAGCAAGTAAACTCGTCTGTTTGTCCGGCACCATAAAGCAACCTCTTGTCGATGATTACCTTACTATTATTGTCATCGTTATGTTGACAGATTATATACGATTGTCTTAACTGCTATAGCTGTGCAGGGCCATGACGAGACTGACGGGAATGAGTATACACCGCGTATCGCGGTCAATGATTGTTTTTCATTCTCCTATGAAAACTGGGTTGTTGTATGAGGTGTGTTTGAGACGTCCTGTTCCTGTTGAATCGAGCAAATAACATATCATAGAATTAATGACTGATTATACACATATGTATGTTATACATGCTTGTTTTTAGAGTCGTTTTCGTATATGAGTGTGAAGTAGTTACGGTACCGTGCCCTGACCGTATCCAAGCATTCTGATTGGTTGAGCAATGATTTTGCGCGCTGTGATTGGTTGAATAGATGTCTTCGATTCCATACCGTGACCATAACTCCGTACCGTAGGTTTCCCACTCATACGAAAACGACTCTCTGCTATGATTGCACGATAACGCCTCATTGGTTCAGTAAACATCAGATACAGTCTCGTCGTGCAACAATCGTATCATAGTCTCTCACATGCATGCTAATAGGCCGCTATAAAAGCTCTCATTAGGCCTCCAAATACGTATTACAACCAGGAGGGGGGCATTGGGGTTTGCGGTGTTGCGGTGTTCAGAACCCCCCAATGTCCCCCTCAACCAGTAGTCCAATCATATTTAACAGAGTGGACGGCTTAACTCAGGTCCAATGGATCTAATTGTGAGCGCTGAACCAACGCAAGAAAGGTTGTCGTAGACATCAGTCCATAGCAAGAGAAAATGAAAATAATATCACTGGAAAACGAAGAAATATCGAAAGTTGTGAGCAAGAGTCAGTCGTATAAGGTAAGCCTTGAATTGATTTTCTCTTGATTGTTTCAAAATATGACCAATGAGAAAATAATACTTCTCTTGTCCATAGGCGATAGGTTATAGGTCGTTCCAAGACCGAACTGCATTATGGTAACAGCTTGAATGGCACGTATCACCAGAAATATTTCGATTCAAAAAATCTCTTGGCATGTTGAAATACAGGCTTCATACGTACCGTTTTGTCTATTCAACTGTTAGCATAATGCAGTTCGGTCTTGGAACGGTGTATGATGTCCTCGACAGCTTTTATTGAAATCGGTGAGTAAGCTCTGTGACGTTACAGCCCGGCGTTACAGATGCTCATGCAACGGGGAGTCATGCACTGCCCGCACTTCAAATACACTCACTTCACACTCAGATATACTGCAGATGAAATACTGGGAAAACACTAGATCCCAATGACCAAAACCAGGTCAAGATTTGAATAACAATAGATGCCTCGCTCTACAAAGACATGTCCTTTGTAGAACGAGGCATATCTAACAATTAACAATTAGACAACGAGTCCGAGTTGGCTATGAGCAGATAGTCAACGACGCTCCTGCCGAGTTGACTATCTTAGCTCATAGACAACGAGGGCGAGTTGTCTAATTGTTTTAGTATAAACAAACTAGCATACTTAATTATTATACCAATATTTCTTGTTTCATTTGCATAAGTAAGAAGAATAAGAATTTTATGCTAGTCATAACTACACATTTGGCTGAACTAATCGAGCTGTTTAGTTTTACCATCAACAAATGGAAAACTAAACCAGAAAAGTTGGTTCTTTTGTTGAAAAACTTTCATAAATCAAATAACAAATGAACAAAACACGAGTCAAGAGTGGTGTAGCCTTCGTTTATTACCTTTATCACTATCAGTACTCCCTTTGACTTTGTCTTCGCTAAAGTTGAAAAATCGGCCCAAATTCGAAAAATCTTCAACTTTAACGATCGTTTCTCGCTCAGTTTTCTGCAGTGTCAGCCAAAGAAAACTTGCTTGAATTGTCAATGAGATGTCTATATTATATGTGCTTTTTCCATTTCTTGTTCTTGAGATTTTTTTCAGATCGGTCTATTTTAGCTCTTTTTAGCGAGAAAACAACTATCGGGTTTGTCCGCCATCTTGCTTCATCGCGCGTTTCACGACAATGGTTACCATGGTGATTCGCTACTAGGGGACTATTTAACAATTAGACAGCGAGTCCGAGTTGGCTATGAGCAGATAGTCACGAGGCTCCTGCCGAGTTGACTATCTTAGCTCATAGACAACGAGGTCGAGTTGTCTAATTGTTTTAGTATAAACAAACTAGCATACTTAATATTATACCAATATTTCTTGTTTAATTTGCACAAGTAAGAAGAATAAGAATTTTATGCTAGTCATAAGTACACATTTGGCTGAACTAAATCGAGCTGTTTAGTTAAAACTACTAACCAGAAAAGTTGGTTCTTTTGTTGAAAAACTTTCATAAATCAAATAACAAATGAACAAAACACGAGTCAAGAGTGGTGTAGCCTTCGTTTATTACCTTTATCACTATCAGTACTCCATTTGACTTTGTCTTCGCTCAGTTTTAAAAGTTGAAAAATCGGCACGAAAAATCTTCAACTTTAACGATCGTTTCTCGCTCAGTTTCTGCAGTGTCAGCCAAAGAAAACTTGCTTGAATTGTCAATGAGATGTCTATATTTATGTGCTTTTTCCATTTCTTGCTGTTGAGATTTGTTTCTCGGTCTATTTTAGCTCTTTTTAGCGAAAAAACCCCCAGAACTTTTCGAGTTCAAAAAATTTTTTGGCAACCATCGGGTTTGTCCGCCATCTTGCTTCATCAGCTTTCACGGCCAATGGTTACCATGGTGATTCGCTACTAGGGGACTATCACTATTAGACCCCTAGTAGCGTAGCCAATCAGATTGCAGGATATGTGATAGACCACTAGTTTGTTTATACTAATCACTATTAGACCCCTAGTAGCGTAGCCAATCAGATTGCAGGATATGTGATAGACCACTAGTTTGTTTATAGTTCAAGTTGTTGTACAATAGTTCCTATTGTTATTCAAATCTTGACCTGGTTTTGGTCATTGGGATATCTAGTGTTTTCCGAAATACTGATCAGTAGGCAGCATCAGCGGTGTACTTACCACGATCTAAATTGCGATACTTTCGACGAGACTTGACGAGGCAAACAATCAGCAGCACCACAATACCAAGAAACACAAGCCCACCTACAGCACCACCAACAATGGCGCCGATGTTGGCATTATTTTGACCCTGATCCTGAGTGTTGTCAATTTCAGATTCTACAGATAACACAGTTACGAACACATCAGCCCGCAGATAAATGCTATATATATTGTATTGTATTGTATTGTAAGGCATGTAAAAATATATATGAATTTTTGCAGCTGCTGCTGGCGATGACGACGATGCAGGGTAGCAAAGGGGTGACGCGTGATGAAATGAAGCGTGTTCATGACCCCCCTCCCCCCCCCCCCCCCCTCCCACTTTGCTACCCTGATGATGATGATGATTTGTTACTCAACCTCGAGTCTCAAGGTTCATTTGACTGACATGATGGACCGTTATTACAGGCACAACGTCCTGTCACGCGGTTCAGACAGGTTTGTGTATCATGTGAAAGCTTTGTTTGTGTCCACACTGATGCGCGCACATTTAAAGAGCTATCCATGTGTTATCACGCCTACCTTTCGCGCAGTCACGCCCTGTAAAGTGATCATCACATTGACATGTATTTTCTCCCACACACACTCCATGACTTGAGCAGTTATTGACTCCATGGCATGTGACTAGAAGAGGTTTAACCAGAGAAAATGTTATAATAATGCCATAAACGACTCTCTATCGTTCGGGCTACTAAAACTCGTGTACACGTGTTTTTAAGTTATAAGGTAATTTGTCGCTTGGTAATGGTTCAATTCCCGTCTGGGCTCAGTATTTTTCTGAGTCTTTTTGTGATTGATGAAACCTTACGAACTACATTACTAACACGTGTTTTGTCACGAATTAAATTTTATTTTCGCAGGTCCACGATACTCCATTCGGGCTTCCTGTGGCTAGGAGAGAGGAGATTGGGAAGGAGGTAAATCTCTCGTTACCTCGTCCCAGACCTTACTCTTCCCTTCCATTACCACAGGATACCCATTTGCTAGACTGGTGTAGCCTGTGGAGGAGTCTAGATACTTACATTCTGACGTCATGCACAACGTAACGTTGATAAATTCCACACGTGTTGCTTTGTCATTATTCGATGTCTCGACTGACGAAGCCACGACTTTCAAGCTAAATGGCTTAAATTTGCCTTGAAATCTGACAGCCAATTCAGAGAGGGACTCAAGTTTAAGGTAGTGGACACCATTCTCTTGTTTTCCAGGAGGAGTTAGCTGATAACCAGTAGGTAATCCAGACAATCCAAGAGTAAGACTTTCTGATCCATCTCGGTCTGCGAGCGAGCTGTTTATGGACAGCGGTATAACCCCAGTAGTAGAGTTAGCGCATGCGTCTTTCGTAACAAGAACTGGTAGATTAGCTTTTGCCTTGATAGTTACAATCAGCGATGAATTTGTGAACGACTTTTGAGAATTATAAACAGCCTCTGCAACGATTCTCAAAGTTACGTTCCCTGAATAGTAACGGGCTGGAACCATGAACATGTTGCCAAATTCTTGATGACGCAGAACAACTCGATTCTCACTGCGCATGCCTCGCCTGAAGGTGAATGAATCAGGAACACCATATATGGTAATTGTTAGAGAAGCGGCACCCGTCACATTAAGTCCAACTACACGTGCCGACAAAAACACGGCAATGGGCGTAGACTCGGTACCACCGCTGGCAAAGGCTTCGAGAAGTGGCGGCTCAAGAGGCGGTTTGTCTGAAAATATATCAAGAAGTAACAAACAAAGAGGACCAATACAGACTGCAAGACTGATTTACCTTGTGAACAATCAACGCCGTAAAAACCTTCATCACAGACACACAAATTGAACATCGAACAATTCCCACGATTTGAACAGTTGTTGAGGTGTAAACACGACCCTGCAATCAGTAGGTTAATTCGTCAATTTTTCAATTTTCAACTTTCTAAATCGTATACTAGTGCGTAATAACACCGACTACAATCTCTGATTTATTCAGTTATGACTGTGCTTCGCGCTCTCACTTACTCGTTGATTGGAAACGTTTGGAACGTGCGCAAGTATGCATGTTACTCCAAATTAAACAAATTAAACGCCCAATTGAAATTAAATTTCAGCTTTAATCATAGGAAAAAGCCTCTTTTCCGACAGCTCCTTGCAAAAGACATAACAAGAGGACGTCACTATACGAATCCGCAACAAGGCCGAAGAAAGCTGACGTTTCTGTGAGCGTTATCGGACGTTTCAGCCGTAACTTCCTATACTTACCCTTTATTTGCGGAAAGTCCACCAATATCGCTCGCTGGAATTGAATCTCCTGTAGATTACCTACATGATCTACTGACGCTGTAGCAAGCTTATATGATCTGCCTGGCGTAAGAGGTAGGACAGCGGTATCTTCAGTGACGCCTTGCAATAAAGACTTGAAGTCTTCTGACTCGGCTCCAAGCGCTCTTCGTCCGCCATCTATGAGAAATAACACTGAGTTTGACGTCCCCCAAATTAATCGACTGAAATTGATTGTGTATATACCATGCAAGCCGTACATACTTTGCTGTTCTTGATAGTAGATATCCACAGACTGTACCCCAGTGCCAGTATCTTGCTTGTTAATCATCACCGCTAAAGAACCTGTTTGAAGTACGTCTTGGAGTACCGTTAGGTTGGTGTTGGGACCCGTATTATCAATCTAAATCAAAATAAGTTCGCTCGATAAAATAATAATAATGATAATAAATTAGTGTCAAATGTTCAGTAGCTTACAATAGACCTTATGCATAATGACGCAATGTGACTACAACTACCAGAATGCTTTGCGAATTTTCTTTTTTTTTTCTAGATTTTTATTCGCTCGTGAGGTAATTCATTCAATTGTAAATTACGTAATTCAGTTTTAGCTTCCAAGTAATGTTTAATAAACAGTTCACAATTCACTGCATGAGACAAAGGGTACTAATTATCTCACAAAAAAAAGATGCGCAAGGCATTCTGGTAGTTGTAGTCATATTACGTCATTATGCATATTAAGGTCTATTGTAAGCTAATTTGAAAATTTCAATGTAATCTATAGTTGCATGGACTATTCTTACCGTATTGAATATTGGTGGCGTGTCGATTGGTTCATTGACGTCAAATATGATACTAGCCTTGGCATCTATTCTGGTCAGCGGCTTTACGTCCTTCTTGGCGCGAATGCTAAACGTTACATAACCCTGGCCCGTTGTTCTGTTATTTGGTGGTAGAAAACCGCGTCTTGGGTCACGTGGCGGCTCGCCTAGCATACAATCATGAAGTTAATCAGTCAATCAGCTGTTAAAAGTCCTTGAATCTCATTATAAATGACGGGCAAACACTGCCCTCCATGTGCTATCAAGCAGAGAGTATTCTACTGAAAAGATGTTTCAAGGAAGTACCTGTTTTGGGATCGAGGCTTTGTAGATCCCATGTAGCCTCGTTATGTACGACATCAATACCCGCTGTCACTCGAACGTAGAGGTTTCTATCTTTGACAAAGTCAAGCTTTTCCTAAACGAGATACGATAAATGTTTGCATTTATAGTATATATTGTCATTTTCATGGGGGTAGAAGCAATTCCACCGGCGGAATCATTTTTACTCCTCTACGGTTCGACTATGAAGGAGTTATCAGTAGTTCAGCCTACTCCTAAGGGAGTTCAATTATCGGCTACGAGAATAATTTCTACTCCTTACATAGACCGAAGAATGCAATAATGGCGTCCAATTTCAATTGCCATTGTTTTGGACTGACTAGCCTCTCATACAGGTGAAAATGCTTTTGTGTTTCCACATGAACACGATGTTAGTCAGTCCAGAACAATGGCAATTGAAAGTGGACGCCATTATTGCATTCGGTCTATTGGAGTAGTTATTTTCACTGAACTCGTCTCGTCTCTGTAATTTAATTTTTCATTGTCCCTCCCTAGCTAACAAATCCCATAGTGCAGACTCGTACCTGTAACAAAGGACTTGGGCTTTCCTGTGTCTGGGTAAAGTTTCCAAAACCAAACGATCCGATCCTAAAAGACCTTGCATCCAGATCAGAGTCCAGCTTGTATTTAATGAAAACTCTCTGCGCAGGCGCAGTGGCGTTGGGGTCGTTCTCAAAACGAATCTTATAATTCAGCGTAGAATCTCCGGCGATAAAACGAGCATCTCCGAAGCCAGTCGGACCAATGATGTCATTCTTTTCAGTGTTGAAAAATAAATCATTGGAATTCATATATGATCACTACAAACAGCACTTATGTTTATTATTATTATTAGGTTTTCTTTTGTTATCGTATATAATATTATCGTATTAATTATGATTATTATTATTATAAATATATGTTTATATCTTACCGGGTCAAGTGATTCTACCCAGTCCATTTGGTTGTCATACAATTTCTTAAATATTTTGTCTTGTTTCTTTGTGTCAGTTTCCCACGTTTTTTTCAAGTTCGGTGCTATGTTTACCAATCCACCAGTTACAGAGCCAGCCGAACCTTTTCCATATTTTGATTGACGTACCACAGCGCCATCTATATAAATATCACAAGAATCAAACTATCTGGAATTTATACTTTACAACATAAAGGACAGTTTTTGATATTAGATAGGAAAACCAGATGAGTGCTCGCACTGACCTTCAATCTGATTGGACTAAAATCTGACAAGTGAATTGAAACCAGATTGAAACCGGTTTGCGCCATTGACCACAGACGCTCGACGAAAGTTCTCGCTCTGCGCAGAATTATCTATCACTAAAATAGGTTATGTTTATACCGCTGTGGAAGAGACTTTCAACTGAATCAATTGGAGAAATGGTCAGTCTTTCATCGACACGCTGATGTTTGGTAAGTTTGATCAGGATTATCAGTATTTTAGTCTGACTGCCGAATTAGTGTTTTGACTTCAGCATCAGTGAACCATCTCGAGGCGTCAAAGCGCTCCAAAACTACACTCAAAGCTCAATGAAAACCCAGCAAGAACAGTACTTCAGAACATACATCAATCAGTGACGATGATTAGTTGGAAGTTTTATTTTCTGATTTAGGATGATACTTACGTAGTATCAGTTTCGGTATCATCCGCGATATCCAGCCAATAGCAGCGGCTGTTAACATCTCCTTGATCATGTCTTTGAATTTAATTTTTTCACCATCGATTGCTTGTTTTAATGCATACACAGCAGCAAGGAATACATGCTTGGCTACAAAATAGGCACCTGAAAGGCACAATTAATACTCTTCTTCAATACCTACAATAAGGGATGTACCACGACGACTAGGCCATAATCGGGCAGTTTATTGTATTTCCATTTGGGGTAAATACAACTGCCATAAGGGCGGGTTGCGTGGGTTGGGTTATAAATGATAACTATAGACGCTCTTCTAGCGTGAAGTCGGGCTTCTAAATGAAATGTAACCTATTTGAACTAAATATAGATATCTTATAGTGCGATTTTCAGTGCGATTGAAACAGTTTTTGGTTGCTCGTCGTTGCATGACTCGAGCTCGATAGAACATGCTTGCATCCTTGCAATTTCAGTACTGCGAACTTTACAGTATATCAGTAAAAACGTTAATAGCCCGGCTTCACGCTACTAGAGCGTCCTGTTTCAATCTAAATTTAGACTTAGACGACAAAAGACTTATATGTGGCCCCTTGACCTCCGGTGCTTTCCCTGATTGGTTTGTGCTTTCTAATCTTTCTTGGCCAGACTTCATGTCTCCTTCGGCTTTAGCTCGACGTTGACGCGTACGGAGAAAAATAATAAAAAACAAGACGACATACTAGTAACCTTCCTCCAACTGACAAGGTTTGTGAAGAAACCATGTTGTTAGAGCCTTGGGTGATTATGCATGACTCGGTAGAACATGCTTTCTTTGTAAAATCGATTTCACAAACTCAATATGACAATAGTTTATTTGACAATAGTTTATTTGGTGCCATAAATATATCCATACCAAATACAAATATAAGCTTAAACAAGACGACATATTAACCTTCCTTCGACAAGGTTTCTGAAGAAAGAGGACGATGTGCGATGTCTCGTGTTGATATATAAGATCATGTTGTTGGTCGGTGATTATCTTAGCGGCCGACAGGGCGCATGCGTGCTTTTTGGGGTCGACGACGAACGCTTCTCATTTCTAGAGTCGGGTCTTCCACAGGAAGCCCGACTAACAAGGCGCATGCGCTGTAGAACCCAATATGCGTTCTGGGGTCAAAGAATACGACGAACGCTCTGCATTTTTAGAGTCGGGGCTTCCACAGGAAGCCCGACTAATTATATACACCTATTCCAAAAATCGTTGTCCGCGCCGAAAGCAACAAGCAAAAAGCTGACGACCGCAAAGGGCATTGGGACTTTCTCCTTATTCATTTATTCATCCGTAAACATTTTGACAACATGCATTTTCAAATGGCCGAATAGTTCCAAATGATTGCCATTCAGCGCTCGTAGGGATGACTTCTCAAGTACCACGGATAAATAAAATTAACAAGACGCTCAATGAGCGTACACTCGGGCTTATGACAAGGACAATGTCAGTTGCGTGAGGAGAGACCTGACAATGACTGACAGTTGCGTGACGAGGGAGACTATGTATATACATGTATGTGTCGAGTTCATTTGATTTGCCTTTGACTTTGAGTTCATTTGATTACCTTTTGACTTTGAGTTCAATTGATTTGATTTTGATGAGTTCGTGTAAAGGCCCCCTCTCTAGCTTCAGATCCCGAAACGTCGAGTTTGGAATCGAGTTCGAGTTCGGGTTCGAGTTACGGTTCGAACGTCGAATAAAACAAGGACATCTTCTTCAATACAATATCATTTCTCTGACGTCGTGACAATCAGTGACAGTTGAGTGACGAGGGAGACTATGAGTCGGGTGAGTACGAACATGATACGTCTTGAGGTTGCATAGGTCAGATGGTTCCGATAACGCCCTCGCGTTTGTTTTTATTAAATATATTTTAAGCGAGCTTCTAGTCCTTTTACCACTTCTAGTCATTGAATGATGAACTAGAATCCTGACCTTTTAATAGCTTGAAGATCTACAGCTGCTTTCAAAACTAAGATTCAAATCTACTTTAGTCCTGTGTGTGTGTGTTTTTTTCTTATCTGCTGAGTAATCTTGAAACTCGATACGATTAAATACGTCGCATACTTTCGTCATTCTTTAGCCGAACAAAACTACTACTACCGAAAAACGCATTTTATAACTCGGGCTTCCTTCGGAAGGGCCCGAGTAATTAGGAGACTCCCAAAGTCCTTTGCGGTCGTCAGCTTCTTGTTTGTTGCTTTCGGACCGGACAACGATATTTGGAATAGGTGTATATACGATAGTATACAAGCTACGAGCTGAAGCGACAACGTGCTAGTAACGAAGCATGTGACTAGGTAATATGATATGTATGACATAATGCATATATGCGTAACTAAACAATTAATTATTAACATCATTTAGCAAAGCTAATTCCACTTAACAGCATTCTCTGTGATTTATTTCAAGTTCTAGAATTGTACTGAAGCAATGAGTGCAGTGAGATTTAATTATTCTCGAATAATATGTTAATTATGGAAACATCGTAAGAACGCGCGCGATTGGATAATAATAATAATAATAATTTATTACTTATATAGCGCCTTATCCAAAGCTCTAAGGCGCTTAACAATAAAAGAATCATTATTTTCTAATTAAAAAACTTACTCTATATGAATATTATCAGGAGCCCATTACTAGGAGCCTTCCTCTAGTAATAGGTTCATGTGACATCAAATGCACAAATTGGGCTATTTTTAGATATGCAAATTTCCGAAGATTTTCAAATTGAAAAATTAAATGGCCGGCAAACGGAAGACGCGAGGACTTGATCCAAAATATTGATATTCTTAATCCATGGAAGTCCAAGTCTATTTTCCCTTGCACAAGAACGAGACAACTGTGTACAATGAATGAATCACATGTATCAATAAACTGACATACTGCCAGAGCGCTTAGTGGAGACTTTTAGTTTGGCGACTCACGTTGTCGCGAAATTCTTCTACGTTCTTATACCTATCGCTTCATATGTTTATTCTTGTTTTATCAACTTTCTTTTGTTGGTTTTTGATTCATGATTTAGTCTTCGTAAGAATGAAGCGTTCTCCAATGATTTCGACTCTGATGAAGCAAAAGTTGGATAGCGGCGCCAACATAACAATTAAACCACACAAATGTGCACTTTGCTAAAGAACTTCTTCGCCGAAAGATAGTCGAAAAACAACTGAAACTTTCAACCTACGAACCGTGCCTTAAAGAGCGGCAAAGAACACTAAAACAAGAGGGTTATCACTGAGTGTATGCGAAGTTCATTCGCCAAAGGCGTCTTCAGTTCAAAGAACTTGGAAAATGGTCACAGGAATCGATAATTTGGTAGCAATTGTTTCCTATAGATAATGGTATTTAGAGTAATGAAAATTATTGCATTCCTAATGTAGCTATTATAAAAGGTTGATGTGAATAAAGACAACAAACCATCCTCTACTTTATTTCAACATTATCCACAACACAGCTATAGCTTAAAGGGGCACTGTCACGACGCGCGCATGCGTCAATTTTAATGATATTCAGAGATTTTAATGATATGCAGAGGTCAACGAACTCGTCTGTGTTTACGAAGAGAATCGCGCTAGTAAATTTCAATGTGTTTTGAAAGTGTTTTACGATCAAGTTTTCGCAGAGTGCTTCCAAGTTATTCAGAATATACAACCTTTACAGCGTGTGACCTAAATATTTCATGAAATAAGTACTTATTCACATTTCACATCGCTAAAAACCAAGTCCATATTACTTCTTTGCTTCAAAAAAGACTAACGAAGATGTACATGTCACTACTGTATAAGGTACTCGTGTTTTCTTAAATTGTAAGAGTACAAAAGAGTGCAAAAAGAATTGCACAAAATAATTCCCGTGTGAAAAGTATAATCACTGAGTTCTCTTTGCCGTTGTGTCACTTCTTCCAAACCTCGCAGAAATAAAAACTCATACAATGTGACAGTTGTTTGCAATAGCTTCAGTACATGCATATGAACTCGAAGGAATACATTGATATGATGTATGCAACTGAGTTCTTTTTGAGAACATAATAATTCGAGTGAATAAGTCAATGAACGCGTTGTCAAACATTGTTGTTGTCGTTCGGAATACTTTCCTACCTCCTTTGGTACTCCAGAGCTGTTAAAGAGAAGTATAGCGAACTCAGAATATGTAGTATAACCGTATTCTATCTTCCCAGTAAACCAAAACTTATAAACCTGTCGCCTGAATACATTCGTTGTCAACCACTACATCCCGGCGGCCGCCATGAGAAGCCATCGCCATCGCTCTCGCGGATTAAATAAAAAGCGTATAAAATTGGACTTCAAACCAAAAATAACTACCTACAAATACGAAACAACAATCAATCTAAGTACTGAATAAGTATCATCTTCTAGAGTGCAAGGATTACAATGATATAACTCGATACTGAATTTGAATTTTCCTCGGGTCTCTTGAAAGCGTTGGTCAACGATTTCAAGATTGAAGCCAAGATTCGCGCATGCGCGTGTCGTGACAGTGCCCCTTTAATATTACAACCAGAATGGTTCAGCTGCCTCAATAAAGTGACGTACTTTATATCTTCTTTGTAAAGCCCTTTTGAGCGACAATGACCAAATATTTTGTCACTTTTATATGTTCGTTCAAAATTCTGGCAGCGTGTGTCTAGACTGATTCACGATGATAAGTCGCTGTTTTCGCTCCTTTGCTGCATTGTGAGCGAAAATCAGAATCAACGATAGCGAACAGTGCCTTCAAATGTAGCCAGGAAATTTGACCTCGAATAGCCCTTTCATCATGCAAGCTAACAGAAAATACTTTTAGTCGTCTCAAGTCAGAATTTCAGTTTTTTAAATTTGATTTAATATTAATTCTGAGGCAGTTTGTTTTAATAAATAGCTGACAATGAAATGGCAGGTAAAAATAATATAAAGTCTTGCATGAGCTTAAAAAACAGTTGATTTTTTCTACCGTAGAAAAAAAATCATTGTACACATTAAGCTCAAACTGACTTTAGTATTATTTTACCTGAAAACCACTCGATCTACTCTTTGATAAGTAGACTATTATAACTTAGTCAGTCAGGATGTTATTATAATTTTGAATTCCTTAGCTTTCTTGGCTTTTCTACACGGCTATTTCATGTACATTTTTTGTTTCATCATAAATAAAATAAAATAAATAATTTCAGTTTTTAAAACGTTATATTTTTCATTCGAATTCACCAGGAGGTAAAATCACCAGAAGGGGGGGCGAAATCACCAGAAGGGGGGGCCAAATCACCAGAGGGGAGGCCAAATCACCAGAAGGGGGGGCGAAATCACCAGAAGGGGGGGCGAAATCACCAGAAGGGGGGGCGAAATCACCAGAAGGGGGGGCGAAATCACCAGAGGGGGGGGCGAAATCACCAGAAGGGGGGGCGAAATCACCAGAAGGGGGGGCGAAATCACCAGAAGGGGGGGGGGGGGCGAAATCACCAGAAGGGGGGGGGGCGAAATCACCAGAAGGGGGGGCGAAATCACCAGAAGGGAGGGGGCGAAATCACCAGAGGGGGGGCGAAATCTCCGGTGAATCCGCCCCGGGGGGACAAATTCACCGGTGAATTCGCCCGGGGGGGGGGGGGCGAATCCCACGGGGGGGGGGGGGGCGAATTCCCCCCGACACCGGCACTCCAAGATCAGCCGATGAATAAAAATGCGATAAAATTCATCCAGGCCACAGAAAAAGAAGCTCCTCGTGATTCATTTTGCTGCGTTTCAGATAATAAGAGATTATCCATGATACCAGATCGTTGAATTCGTTCTCAGAAAGAGCAGAAGATGTTCGTTTTCTGGCCGGGTTTTGAACTGGCCTTTTTAACTAGTAGCTTTGTCAGTTTAGAAGTTCTCGCACTTGAAGTTTTGATATAAATAATAATACCTGGAGTTGCTTTTTTGTTTTGTTTATAATGTTTTCAATCATTGTTCTTCCTCGCTTGATGAAGTACTGAAGTCGGCAAACGACGACACTGATCTGAAATTTCACTAGATTCTGATTCTTTTATTAGAATCACTGGAACTACACGGTACGCTTTCGGCCGACATTGAAAGCAAAGCAGTGTTGAATCTGACGTCAAATTCCTATTGTGTAAGACGCGACATGATTGGTTAATCGTGCAGAATTTTTAATGAGTGTTCTATTTTTAGCCCAATTTGTGCATTTGATGTCACACAAACCTATTATAGGAGAGGAAGGCTCCTAGTAATGGGCTCCTGATATTATATAAAATTAATAGTAAAAATTAAAACTTATCATTTCTCTATTCAATGTCTCTCTCTATTTTATATATATTTCCATTATATTTGCTATACAGCGATTTGCAAAAATTCTGTAAAATCCCAATATATCGATATATAGTAATTTGCATAATCCTAATTCTTTGATTTTAGCTATTATTAAACCTGAATCTAAACCCAATTAACCTTTGTAGTATGTATGTGGAAAAAACAATTGAAAAAATGGAACTTTAGAGGGCTTATTCATCAATTTCATGATGAAAATTACCCACAATGCACCCGATATATTGATATATTGATATATTTGATTTTTACATAATTTTTGCAAATCGCTGTATTAATAATGGAAACTAAAAGTAATGTTATCAATACGATAGGTCAATAAGTAATGGTAATAGAACTGAGTGGAGTGCAATTTGGTCTGAAATCATAAATGACAAATTACTTTTTATGGACGGAGGAGAGGGGATTGGGGAGGGGGAAAAGGACGGAGGAGAGGGGGTTGGGGAGGAGAAGGGGAAGGGAGAGGGGATTGGGGAGGAGGAAACACCGCCTGCCCGAAGACTATGGGTTTTTGAATTGCCCGTCCGCTGGAGAACGGGAAATACTGATTGGCTAAAAAGTCTGTTTTTGACTCTGTTAACGGGTGTCAACAACACTTATAATCATTCAAACTTTTCACGAGGCGGCGACAAGCGAAGACATGCACATATATTATTATTATTATTATTATTATTATATTGGGCATAAAGACAATTCTCACATACTTTTACTAAAAAACCACAGCAGTTACGCAGGCTGTTAAAGATTTGCTTCGAGGAAAAGATGTTTTGGCTATTTTGCCCACGGGCTTTGAGTCGGCAAAAGCATTATACAGTTTATAGTTTTCCTACTGGCAAGAAAAGCGTTGGAACAGGACGATACACATTCAGTGAGTGTCGTTGTGATTTCTCCCTTGAAGAGTATCATTTTGGACCAGATTGCAGATATACAATCTCTTAACTGTTCTGCAGTTGAAATCGAACTTTGCGAAAATATCGATGCCATTGTTAGTTGTCCTCCAGAGTTCATATACTCGATACTAGCTGAGAGCGGCGTTTTCTTCAGTACGTGCTCCCCGACGTGCTCTACATCGAACTGTTTCTACAGATGTCGTAGATGAGTGTCATACGATGGTGAAGCCAAAGGTCAAATCTCCTCCCCAATCCCCTCTCCCCTCCCCCTCCCCTTCTCCTCCCCAATCCCCCTTTCTTCTTCCTTTTCCCCCTCCCCCTTCCCAATCCCCAATCCCCTTCCAGACTGCCAAGCTACGCAGGCTAGGAATACTACAAATATAGGTGTTATGATCTGATTAAGGTGATTCCTTAGTTTTGCACTGCGTAATTCTACTGCGCATATATTATATAGCGTGGCGTATTGTGTGATCTATTACGTGAAATAATAATTTGGTGTTGAAAAACACTGCGATACACCGAAACTATGGATTTTGGAACAAAAAAAGAACAAGAATGGTGAAGAAAATGGCAAGAAAGTGGAGGATTATATGTTGTGTTTTTGAATAAAATTTTAGTTGAAGAGCGCGCGCTAACTTACGCCATCGAGCTCGCGCACATTGCTCAAGGTAGTTAAGGTCTGGGTTTGACCTTGTTTGACCTTGAGGACAGAATAAAGAATTGCTTGACTATGGAAATACATAGCCTCCTCCGCATGCAAACCCATTGGGATCTCTTTTGCTTTTTGGGATTTTTGGGATCCCTGTGCGAGGCCGAAGGCCGAGAGCTTTTATTTTTCTCCTCCCCTCGTCTCCAGTCTCCCTCTGTTCGATGCAGCGCCACAGGAAACCCATCTGATAGAGTTTTAGTATTTTAGAGTTGCCTGCGGAGGAGGCTAGGAAATACATTTTCAAGTCATATTTGTATGTTTTGTTACTTTTGACACCCTTAAAATTTTGGTTTGCTTTTTGTGGTGGTCACGTGATCTATGACGTCATAATCCAGAAAAACATTAATTCGTGGATCCGCTTTCGAGTTTTGTAAGTGGCAAAATTTTTAATATCAAAATCAACGCTTCTAATAGAGCTGAATAACATGCTGCGTAGAAATCTTGTACTGTTATGTTGGTAAAAGAAATATTAAGGAAAATTGTTTAAAAGTTCAGGTCACGTGACCTGTTTTAGCAAATATATCCTTAAGTGTTAAAGAAAATTCCAATCTCTATGCAGAGACTCGTAGAACTCGGTAATTGAAGTAAGATAGATACATCAGCTTGTATTTGTAAATAAAACTCGTGAGCGGAGAATAAAACGAATTTTGTATCAATAACTAATGACATCACGTGGTCACGTGATCACTCTAACCCTCAAAATGAAGTTAAGTATAATTGTCCTAACGTTTTCTATCATTGTGTCAAGTTTCGTCTAGTTACCTCTAGTCACCACGTTCAACTATTTTTTCGTTTTTAAATATATTGGAAATCGTTAAATATTTCAAGTGTAACTGAAGTTTTTTCAAAAACGAGCACGATGACCCCCATTTTTTATTTGAGATTTCTAATAAAATCGGTGCTGCGTATTATATATCAAAAAATGAAGTTTATTGGCTAAATTTTGAAATATTTTGATGGACGTTCGTAGAGGCGCACATACTTGCATGTTTCATTAATATTTCAACAATCACAGTTATTCAATTACTTTGATAGATTTAGTAGTATAGCTTAACTAAGTAAACTTCGAATTATATGTACATTATGTTGTAAGGAAGTACTTTGAACCAAGAAAAACGGTTTTTGATTACAACTTCCGGTTGCTATCACACTTCGCAATAAAACCTATAAATTGATATATTTGAAGAGCATCTAGCGCGAAAACGAGCATGGTGACCCCCTATTTTTATTGCAGTTTTGAAACACCCTAGATATGTCAAATAAATATGCGAAGTTTCAGATCAAATTTATTTCAGCTTCTTTTTTTATGGAATCACCTTAATATTGATTTGAATGAAATATCCCCCCTCCCCCGAAAACGGCGTCGTGAACTTGACGTCGCGACGTTGTCACGGTAGTCACGCAATGACCAAATGTGATAATACTGATTCGTCATCTAACCTCGCGTTTTCACGTCGCGTTTAGCAATCATCAAACAACATTGCAAAAGGGGAGGGGAAGGAGGATGGGGAGGGGAGGGAAGGAGGAAGGTTAGGGAAGATAGAGGGGTGGAATGATCGAGGGGTGTCAAGTATTTTTGCAAGGGATTGTAGCCCACAGTGTGCGTTTATAGATGCACAGCGTTCGTACATCCAGCAGGCGCGTGCGTTATTTTTGTCAAGAACATAGCCGGAAATCGACAGGAGCCCATAATCCATCAGTACAAACCTACTGCAGCAGGTGAATTGACTAAACCTGCAGCTCTTCTTGTTGCACCAGTGACCGCTCTTGTCAATACAGCACTTGCAACACCTATACACAGAGAAGAAACATTGTTGATTTATGTTACTTATTTATATCACTTTCAACCACGGATCAGTAACGTAAAAGGGAGATGAAAAAAATATGTCAAATCAACTTGAGATGTGAGTTGAGTTCTCTCTCTCCCATGCCAGGAAACCTACGGTACCGCGCGGACACTCAAATGGCTTCCTTTCTGAACCAATCAAAAAGAGTGCAGATGCATCTTGTCTAATCAAACTTTTTTACGAGATGTGGTCGCTTACGGGAGATGGTCGCTTACAAGAGGTGGTCGCTTACAGGAGGTGGTCGCTTACAAGAGGTGGTCGCTTACAAGAGGTGGTCGCTTACAGGAGGTGGTCGCTTACAAGAGGTGGTCGCTTACAGGAGGTGGTCGCTTACAGGAGGTGGTCGCTTACAAGAGGTGGTCGCTTACAAGAGGTGGTCGCTTACAGGAGGTGGTCGCTTACAAGAGGTGGTCGCTTACAGGAGGTGGTCGCTTACAAGAGGTGGTCGCTTACGGGAGGTGGTCGCTTACAGGAGGTGGTCACTTACAAGAAGTGGTCGCTTACGGGAGGGGTGGTCGCTTAACAGGGGTGGTCGCTTACGAGAGGTGGTCGCTAAGGGAGGTGGTCGCTAAGGGAAGTGGTCGCTTACCGGAGATTACTTTACAGAGTGTGACTGAAAACTGAATATGAAAATAGAGATTTGCAACTGAAGTGGTCGCTTAGGGGATGCGGTCGTTCGGAGAGGTTCGACTGTGTATACTAAATAGGGTAGCAAACCAACTAGCTCTACCTCCTAAGGATAGGCTTCTGTCCTCTAACCCATTGTTCTATCAAATATCCTCCTACACTTCTAACTGCTCCAATCCCTGCCCCAATTAGGAGCACTGGTAAACGTCCTTGAGGATCTTGTAAAACCATTGGGTTGTTGTAGGCATACAGGTACAAGTTAGTCTCCAAAGTACGGTATCCTGAAATAAAAAAGCAATAAATAATATCATTTCATTTTCATTTTCATAGACTTGTTATAGCTCTTTTATTTGTACCAAATATTTCTAAACTTAGTATTTGTTCACAGGAATAGATCAGGAAGTCTGTCATTGTGGCTTTACCTAATGGATCGTAGCTGATAAATCTACCAATCAAGGCATCATAATTTCTAGAGCGCATTCTGTATAGGTAAGGAACACTGTGCTCTCGTAACACACCCCATTGGCCAACAAACATGTAATCGTTGGGTACACTTTCTTTAGCCTTCAACACCAAACCAAAAGGGTCGTAGTGATAGGTGTTGACAATATTACCATTATCGTCCCTTAGACCGATGACTGAGCTGGAGAAAAGAAAAGAGAACAAGAAACGCAATGAACTGCTGCAACATCAATAACTGACAGTAATAACACCAACGAAGCATGGCTGACATTTACTTGGTAAAGTAAGTCATCGATTAATCTTCAAGGTAGACCACAGGCAGCCCAACCATTGCTTCTGAAGCTACTTATAATTTATAAAAAATATATTTGCATGTGCGAGTCTTTTATGGGATTCCTGTGGAAGAACTCGCGCGCGCAATTACGTATTATGTTGGTCAGAAATGCAGTATTGAACTACCACAGGAAACCCATCAAAAAAGACACGCGCAGACAAATATATTTTATTTATTATTAGTAGCCTCAGAAGCAATGGTTGGGCTGCCTGTGGGTAGATCGTGACTATAGGTCTTGGTACTTACCCCTCTCCGTTAAATTCATAGTAAATCACTTTGCCATTCATACTCAATCGAGCCAGTAATCCTTGTTCGTTAGTGTGAACAAAAAGTGTAGAGACTCCCCCTGAAACCTAAGTAAATCGGCAATATGTTAGTGATATATCCTGTGTCTTATTGTAGGGTCTAAACACAGAATTTTAGTAAAGTAGTAGATGGTATACCTGTGCAATTACGTTACCACCAAGATTACTAAATGGATCGACAATGAATCGCGTCTCGCCACTGGTGCATTTCCTCTTGTACAAGTTACCCAGAGAATCGTAGATGTAATCACATCTGAAATAGACGAGAAAGAAAGAACGATGAGAAGAGAGAAGTTGAATTGTTTTATTGAAACGCCAAACCGCGGGATGTAAGTAACACTTACTAATAACCCCTACCATCACCATCTGCACCACTATCACCGAGATGTTACATACAGTCATTCTCAAAAAGGTTGTCCAGATGAAAAGACTACAATACTACAATAAAGTCACGTGATTCATTATGTATTCAATTTCTTCGCGTCGAATTCCAATTTGAGATGCAAAAGTACACGGCATTGTGAGAAATGAATGTAATGGCGCTGGTATCAACTTGCAGTTCCGCGCGCAGAAATTGAAAACATAATGAATCACGTGACTTTATTGTAGTATTGTAGCCTTTTCATCTGGACAACCTTTTTGAGAATGACTGTTTAATTACTACCACTACCATCATTATCAATGCGCATAACTATTAGAGTCGTTTTCGTATGAGTGGGAAACCTGGTACAGAGTTACGGTCACGGTCACGGTACGGAATCGAAGACATTGTATTCAACCAATCACAGCGCGCAAAATCATTGCTCAACCAATCAGAAAGCTTAGACACGGCACAGTCACGGCACGGTACCCTCTCCGCACGGCACGGCACGAACCGTACCGTAACTACTTCACACTTATACGAAAACGACTCTATTGAACACTCTTACGTACCTTTCATTGGCCGTTTCTGTCTGCATCACGACATTCTCCTCACTAAACACAAACTTAACATCCTTTCCACGAGCGTGTTTGTGTTTCCTTGACAACATGTTACCGTTCTTATCATAGACAAACTCGTTCTCGCCAGCTGAAGTGTACTGATTTACCAAATTAGTTTGATAGTTCTCTCTTTTGCCATTACCGTTAGTAAAAATCCTGTTCTTACGGCTATCATAGTCGTACACGTGTGAGTCTTTGGTACCGTTGTTGTAAACGTCTGACCAACCAATCAGCTGTGACGCTGCATCATATTTAAACAAACGCTGTTGGTGTTTATATTTTATCTGTACAGGCCTTCCCTTTACATCGTACTTATATTCAAATATGGACGAGACGTTTCCACCTGGCGAGTAATTGACTAACTTGCGTCGTCTTGTTGTTCCTGGGTAAAACGTTTGCTCAGTCGATGCGTTGTTTCCTAATATTCTTTTATGTACGTTACCACTGGAGTCATACTGAACTTTAAGAAGCGTCTTCGTTCCTATTGGTCCAGCGGTGTAGACCTCATAGAGACGATTTCTGTTGTCATAGCGATAGGACACGTTATAGCCTGTGCTGTTTTCGTATAAGCCAACTCGTAGTCCAACCTTATTATATCTGTACTGTATGTGACTCCCATCGGGGTATGTCACGCTGATAGGTTGGTTGTCACGGTTGTAACGCAACCTGACTGTCCCGGCTTTATTCGATGCCATGACGATATTGCCTTCAGAATCGTATAGATAGTACGTTGGACCAACATCGGGTACTACCTTTTTGGCCTAATAATTGAAAAATATATTGTGCAACTATCAAGGAATGGTCAATGCTTAGCGTGCGTCCATCGAGTTATGGAGCACGCGGGAATTTGGGAGAGTGTGGACCAGTGAAAGAGATTTCGCATCGTCGTCTTCACATCGCATCTTTTGTATTTTTTCAGTTATTTTGCGCTAATGAATGAGTTGCCGGTCACCAGGCCCTCTCTTGTTATCCCACCAATCGCAAAGCTTTCTGGGAATGCCAGGAGCAAACAAATGAATATTGTCTCATAAAATGCTTATGATTGATACGCCGAGCGAAGGCCTATATTTTATTACTTTGTTTGTCCCCCCCCCCCCCCCCCCCCCCCCCCCTGGCATACCCAGAAAGCTTTGCGATTTACGGGATAAAATGAGGGGGTCTGGTGACCAGAAAATCATTCATTATACGATATAGAACTGTATACAGCCCTTTGCAAAAAAATTCTGGCTGCTACGAAATACTCTGATACATTAATATATCGGGTGCATTATGGGTAATTAAATAATCGAAATTTTAAAGAGGGTTAAAGAGGCCAGCAAAGTTGGTAGAAATAGCTAGTGTTACGTTTATTTTAGTCTTACGTTTGTTGTTTGTAAATTTTGCTTCATATTTTGTTAGGAAACTCAAAATAGTATTATTTAATTACCCATAATGCACCCGATATCAGTGATATTTCGTTGCGGCCAGAATTTTTGCAAAGGGCTGTATTGATCAAAGCCAAGAAATATATATATAAAATCGTATTGTTGCAACATACCAGTCTCTCATCATCTCTGTACTCAAACAAGATACTGCGTCCATTTCTAGTTGTTCTCTTCTTCAAGATTTCTTTCTCGTCGTAGTTAAATGTCTCTGTACTCCCGTCTGGTAATGTAGACCGAGAGAGTTTGTTTGTCTTGTAAGTCATGCTATAGGTATATCCACGAGGATCGGTGATATTTCTAGGGATTCCATCATCTCCGATCAAGTATTCTACTTTGTCACCATTACCATCCTCTACGCTCATTGTTCCTTTTTCTGTATTTAGGATCTTTTTCTCGACTACCTTTAATTGATACAAAAAAATAGCAGCTATTTTCTATCCCTTATTTTATATGTATTTCGTAATCCCTACGTTATACTTCTGAGTCTGTATTTATAGTCTCAGTCGAACTCATAATCAAAGGCATCCGTTGGCCAAACCTCTCCCCCAAAGTTGTGAACCTACGATGTACTAAGATACAACTATTACCTGGTCTCCATACACCAGACTAAGATACAACTATTACCTGGTCTCCATACACCAGACTAAGATGCAACTATTACCTGGTCTCCATACACCAGACTAAGATACAACTATTACCTGGTCTCCATACACCAGACTAAGATACAACTATTACCTGGTCTCCATACACCAGACTTATACCCCATTCACACCAAACCTTGTTTAGTTAAACTGAGTGTATTCTCTCTTCTATAATTTGAGGGTATTTAATTCCACAATATTCAAACTACCTGGAATTTATACTGTGCAATATAAAGGGCAGTCTACCAGCAGTTTTGTGCCAAACGTTGCATGGCATTTGTAGATACTGATTTTCTAAACCTGTTTAGTTAAACCGCTTTAAAACATCATTAAGCCTTGGTGTGAACGGGGTATAAGATACAACTATTACCTGGTCTCCATACACCAGACTAAGATACAACTATTACCTGGTCTCCATACACCAGACTAAGATACAACTATTACCTGGTCTCCATACACCAGACTAAGATACAACTATTACCTGGTCTCCATACACCAGACTAAGATGCAACTATTACCTGGTCTCCATACACCAGACTAAGATACAACTATTACCTGGTCTCCATACACCAGACTAAGATACAACTATTACCTGGTCTCCATGCACCAGACTTCTAACAGCGATATTTTCTGCAACTGAAGTCACAGTATGAAAAGGTATCCCATCATTCCCTGCGAACGACAGTATATTCATACTCTCATCGAATATATACGTCACGTGACTGTTATCTTGTTTGTTGACGATTTTTAGCGACCCATTCCAATCGTAGTCGAACTTCAAAGCCTTTGCGATACGACCATCCGGTGTTAAACCGACCATTTCGTCCAGAAGACCAGTGTCACGATTGAAGGCATATCGTAGTTTGGCACCGTTAGGGTAAGTAACACTTTGTAAGTCGTGATCATTTGTGTAGGAATAACTTTGAGTCTTGTCTTGGGAGGTAGTGGATGTTAGAAGCGGTTTGTTAGATTCGTAAGTGTATAAGCTGGGAACAGATCAATGTAAGATTATTATACAATTGTCAGTCATCATACCACTGTCACTAGAAAGTTTGAGGTCATTTCATGTCTTCATTTGAGCGAGTCAGTTCAGTTAGTCGGCTTTAAACTGACATTGTTTGCAGTTAGACTTATATATTGTGACAAACTTACTAATTTAATTGCAATATGTGATAGATTCGGTGAAATTTCCTATGCACATGAACAGCTTGGGAAACCTGTGATGTTCATCGCTCGGCGTCATATCAGCATTAGCATCAGCATCATGCAGTAGAATCAGTATCTTTTAATTGTCACCATCTCTATCATCCAATCATCGTCATCATCATCATCATCATCATCATCATCATCGCTCGGCGTCATATCAGCATTAGTATTAGCATCACGAGAATCAGTACTGATCTCTTGTCACCATCTCTATCATCCAATCATCGCCATCATCATCATCATCATCGCTCGGCGTCATATCAGCATTAGCATCAGCATCACCAGAATCAGTATCTTTTAATTGTCACCATCTCTATCATCCAATCATCGCCATCATCGCCATCATCATCATCATCGCCATCATCATCATTTTAATGTCAGTGTGCATGTATACACATACATATCTACATGTGTACACTCTAACACAATTGTACAGTTTGCAATCTCAGTTGACAGTCATAGTATATCCCTTTTTATCCACTGACAAACGGTATCTTACCTGGCAGTTTGTTCACCATTGGGTTTAGTTAAAACAATCTTCCTTACGAGATGTTGAGAGTTAAATTCCACGCTTAATGATCCTCCCTTTGAATGTTTCATATCAATGGGTTTACCATCAGATGTATAGGAAGACACTGTGATGTTCTCATTAGGTGTATTCAAACTACGTATTGCCTTGAGCCTTTTGCTTTGCATATCAAAGACAAAAATCTCCGAACTGTCTTTCTCAATGGCAGTGGCAACGAGTTCTAAGGAAGAGAATGATGAGATATATAAGTCATATAACATTGGGCGTACGTGGGGTACCAGCATCCCGCTATCTGTGTCCCTAAACTACTTTATTCCTCTCACCCTCCCCTCCCATTATGCATAACTCGTTTCAAATTTAATGGCATAAATTGTGCTTGTGACGTCAGACTAAAACCCCGCCAAAACGGGTAGCCTTGGACGAGGCTAAAGACTTACCATCTTTTTCGACTTTGATGTTGCCATGTTCATCTCCCTCGTAGATTCCCGGTTGTACCAAACGGAATATTTTTTCGCCTCTCATATAAACGATTGCAATAGTATCATTCTTGTAGCTCATCGTTGTTTCCCTGTAGAAATGATTATATATAAAAAGATTATTATTATTATTATTATTATTATTATTATTATTATTATTATTATTATTATTATTATTATTATTATTATTATTATTATTATTATTAAGATCCCGGATGTCTATATATGCATTAACAACGAACCCAGCACGCACGCGCGCTGATATACCATTCAAATATCGCGCGCGCATGCAGTACCGGTTTCTCATAGACACTGAAGGAGAAGGAGATATAATAATAATAATAAACTTTATTAATGTGTCTTAATTAGTTAGCTTACATTTAATAGTATGCTAATTGGGGACACCTATCTAGAAAAATTGAACTAAAAATGTATGTCAATACTGATATACAGTCATTCCCAAAAAGGTTGTCCAGATGAAAATCCACCAGTACACATGCATGCACCGCTCGTCATTGGCCTCGTCTCAAAACAAAACAAATGCAACCACCACCCTAGCTGACCTATATCATATATATGATATACAGTCATTCCCAAAAAGGTTGTCCAGATGAAAAGACTACAGTACTACAATAAAGTCACGTGATTCATTATGTTTTCAATTTCTGTGCGCGGAACTGCGAGTTGATACCAGCGGCGTTACATTCAGTTCTCACAATGCCGTGTACTTTTGCATCTCAAATTGAATTTCATGAGAGGAAATTGAATATACATAATGAATCACGTGACTTTATCGTAGTACTGTAGTCTTTTCATCTGGACAACCTTTTTGGGAATGACTGTATATCATATATATGATATAGGTCAGCTAGGGTGGTGGTTGCATTTGTTTTGTTTTGAGACGAGGCCAATGACGAGCGGTGCATGCATGTGTACTGGTGGATTTACACGATATGGACATGGTTTTAACTGAGAAATCGGGGGGATGCTGTTCATTCATGGCAGATAACTCACCACCAAGGAGCAATCCAACCAAACCCAAAGATTCCTTTATCTCGACGCGCCGTTAATAGTGGACTGTATATGCGCTCCATTTGAAGAATCAGCAGGTTTGAATGACTTTGATCATCGACATCAACTATGTCTAGCAGCATACGCCCTACAGATATAATAACAACGTTAAGGCTGTTTCTCACTCCACAGCAAATTTTCTTCTTTTTTTCTTGGTCTTGCTGTGGTAAGGAAAGAGAGGACACCAGTCCCTCTCGTACCACAGCAAACCCATACTTACCATTCTGAGCACCATTAGCCATCTTTAATTGGAAATCAATCAGGTCCTTTACTAAGTGCACTTTACGTCCATAAACGCTCATTAGTGTAGCAACACTAGTGAGCCGTTCATCCAACGACTTTTGTGTCGTTCCTACAGAATCGAGGAAATTCTTCCAGACAGGTTCCCAAAGTTCTTTAGCCAAATGACTTGGTCTGAGGCCATTTTTGCTTTGCATAAAAATATGCGGTTCATTGTTCTTGATTAAGGACACTATTTTCAACTGTGATCTTCCAGTTCCACCTCCAGCCAAGTGACTGGCCTGAAATATCAATTTCCCTGGCGTCTTTGGTGGTATGATTCCTCCAGGTCCTTCCAAAGGCTGGGCAAGAACGGATACAAATTGGTCATAATTACTTGGGGGTCTGCCTTCTTGTACATAACGAATTAAGGTCATCTCAGTGGCACCAAATATGATGACGGGACTTTGGACGTCGGTGTCTCCGATATTCTGATAGCTTACGACGATTTCACCTGTGTCGATCAGTCTAATTGCACTCGGTCTCTGTACAGTTATTGCTAACTTTCCAGGTATACCATCTTTAATTGTTAAGGAGTCGTTCAACATTGCCTGGGATTCACTTGATTGGTCTGTTACCTTACAGGAAAATTTTGTTCCAGCAGATAGCCCTTGAATGTTGAAGGTCGCATACAGTAATGTTGAGCTAAATCGATAAACTCGTTTTGCCTTGATCTCTGTTTTATTATTACTTTGAGTTAACAAAGAGACCTGCATATTCCAGCCAAATAATGTTCCTTCGATTTTCAGTGTCACGTGGCCGAGAGCGGCAAAAGTGGTTGGAAAAATGCGTGATATCTCAAACTTTGCAAGTTTAGCGCAGACTTTAGATTTGACTCCAGGTGCTGGCAAGAGATCAGTTCGCTCAAGCAACACGTAATAAAGACCTTTCTTCGTTGTTGTCACGACCGCGCTTTGGTTGGCAGACGTTGCATACTTCGAGGTTCCATCGTAATGATACGAAGATGCTGGCTGGTTGTGCCTTAGGTACAGATCTTGAAATGTACTTACTGCATTAATGCGTGCAGTAACAAGCAAGGTCATTTCAGAGGGAACATCTTTTACAACATACACAGATGTCCCTTTATCTGCTTCAACACAGCTTCCAAGCTCTAGAGCAGGGAACGTGACGTTGATGTTCTTTGGGCCCGCTTTGATGTTATTAGCTGGGAAGGGATCTCGTATGTTACTACGGCTTTTTACAAGCGCCCGATACTGTCCCTGTGGAACTAGTGGGAGTGGTTTTAGCAAGGAGAACGCTGTGTCTTTATTATTTCCATTGCTATAAGGTTGTAGTGAGATAAATGCACACGTTGGTTGATCGATTTCTCTATCTTCTATTTGCCAAGTTTCGTCTTCTGAAAGGTACACTGAATCGCACTTATACCCTGATGCGGACTGGGTACCATTGTTCCTGAGCGTCCAGTCGACTTTGAGTTCTACATAAAATACAAAACAAACTCATAAAAATAAAGAAATAACTACATATAACACTAGAGTACACAATTATTATTATTATTATTACAGCGGATACATGGCGAACAATTTCATACAGTCAGCGGATGACATTGCTGGCGCGTAAATGAGAAATAAAATATAAAATAAATACTTTGTTTTTGATTGGTTTGCCTGTGTTATCAAAAGGGGTGAAGAACGAAGCAAAGATGGCGTACAGAGCGCCGAATTCAAACCTTTTATAAAATGAAGTGTAGCACCAAAACGGAGCAGAGCTGGCCCTTTAAACTTGGCAAGGACAACAATAGGATAATCACCGATAAACTACCAAGTTGTAAATGATTTTGGAACAATCAAAGAGGACATTTTAAGCGGTTTTATTAAGGAGTTATTTGAAATGGACACTTGAACTTTCGAATCAGACTTGTGGAAATCAGCTCGAACACCTGAAAGATGTTCTGAACTACAATAACTGTACGGCATCTCGGTTCAGTTACAAAGACAAGTATGGCGGATGCTTAGCTAATTTTACCTATTTTTCATCGGACTTGGGAACACTTTTACACATATTCCACATGAGAGAAACACGAACCATGGGCGAGACGAAGTATGTAAGAATGATTTGGGACTTGTGGAGATTGAGGAACCGTAATAATATAAGAGGTACGACAAAAATTTAATCAAATTGCACTGTTTTCTCTGTAATTTTGAAGTGACTCGTAATTGAATACGAGTGAGCATTACGCATGCGCGCGGCCATGGTGTATGAAATTGTTCGCCATGACATGTATGCCTACATGCACCGGATGGTCACACAGACGGTCACCCGTCCTGTTAAAAAAACGGTATCCGCAATATTTTTTACTTTAAGTATATGTAAAAAGCATAGAGACGTTAGTTATATGCATTTGTTAAGAATTTATTATTATTATTATTATTATTATTATTATTATTGTGACATCACAAAGGGCATAAATCTTCATATTTCGCGGTGAGTAAAATCTTTGATACCTGATCCTGAAGAGATCGAAGTAGGTGCTGTCGACACTGAAGCCACCAGTACATCAGTTCTTAGTGTTTCTTGAATACGTAGCAAAACGTAAGCCATGTTATTGTCTTCGATGGCTTCATTTACAAGATTACCGCTGTCCAGTTCTAACAGCAGGTAATAGTCACTGCTCACGATGTCGTGGGGAATGAAGACCTCGACTTCTACCAAAGCAAATGACTTGGCTTCTAGTCGAAGATTTGTACGATGAGAAATAAGTTTACGATCAAATTGGTCACGAATAACGTCCTCACTCAAGTACAAGGCGTTGTACCAGAAACCTTGAGTTGATCCAGCACCAGTATTAGACATGTTAAAAGACACCTTATAAGGTCTGCCTCCTTGAGTCTGTAGGGATGAATTGATAAAGCTACCTTGAAGGTCCGGTAAAGGACCAGTAACAACGGTAACACCCTGGGAGTACTCTAGTCTTATAGCGGTTTTCCATTCGGTGCGATTATGAACATCAGCAAATACGTAAAAGTACACCACAGGAATCCCGCGATTGCATTGGATCGTTACGTTGACGGTGACGATGTACGTTTCGTTAACATTTAATCTTCCAGTGTGAATCTTCGACGCAAGACGCGAGCCATAATTCTTCACATCTTGAAAGTCACCGTCAGCCTTGTTGTACATGAAAACTTCATCAGTCCAAGAATTAACATGTGAATTAACTTTTCCTGAATTGTGAACCTCAAACGAAAGCGCTAAAGGTTCCTCACATGTGATGTTTATAGGAAGCTTTGTTTTAGTCGCGATCTCAAGTAGAAGGGACGGAGACTCTTCAATTACAAGCGGTTGAACAGCGTATCTTGTATTATCTTGACCATGAACATTTTCATCCAGACTACGGTTGGAATTCACTTTGACATGAACGTGGAATGTACCAGAAATAGCGCGCGGTACTGTTACAGACATGATTGCAGTGTAGTCTTGCTGGGTAGAGAGCTTTGTCGAGATATCTTTTGAGCCAAAACTATAAACACCGTCACCAGTTATTTTAGAAGTGGATTCAGAAAGAAGAACACTGTCTGTCCAGACACTTCGTCCACTCATCGAGTATCTAACATTAATAACCTTCCACTTGACTTGCAGTATTCTTGTTGAGGGTGCAAACTTGTACTTGACTGTAAGTATTTGAAGATTAGGAAGTGGCTTAGCTCGTACTATAAGGCGAGTTGAAGCAGCATTGGTTGTATAATCAGCTTCCTTCAGTGATTTATAACCGTTGACATTAACTATCAGGAAGTACTCTCCATAGGTATTATCTGGTATGCGTGCTGAAGCTGTGTAGTTGTATACTTGGCCAGGTAGAACATGTGGTCTGACAGTAATCTCACCAATCTTCACAGCGCTATCCAGTGATGTTGATTTGGACAAAAACAACTGGTCAATCCATGAATTATCCAAGGTACTTCCATTGCCGCTATTTTGTACCATCCACGATAGTTTTACAAATGATCCCGCGTATATTTCCGAATTGCCCTGAATGATGATCTTTTGTACCACGAGCTCAGGCAGAATTCTGGGTAGAAATATACCTAAACTATGACCATTGTTATTCGCTTCACTTTCTTCGAGAACAGCCAAGTAAATGTCCGTAACAACGAATACGTAGCGAAGGCCAGAAACTTCTCTTGGGATGTTAAACCTTGCTGATATGACGTCATAGGACGCATCGGAAGGCAGGTCAGCATTTCTCGTCGCTTCTCCAAGATATCGCGCTCTTCTAGAAGATAACGTCTCCGATGTAGACAGATATATCCTGTCTATCCATGGCGCTCCATAGCTTTTTCCTTTCCCACGATTCTGCACGGTAAAGTTGATGTGTACATAGGTTATTTCTGGATCACTTGTGACGTAGGCATTGACACGTCGTACGACCAAGTCAGGAAGTGTTTGGACAACTGTGAAGTTCTTTTCTTTAATGTTGTTGTTGTTGTATTTGTACTCAAACACTTGGCTGTAGATATCGGTATGTATCGATAGAGTGTAGCCACCTGTCTTAAGCTTGGGCGCAACAAATAACCTGACTTCTCTATCATACGAACTTCCTGCATGAAGAACTCCAGAAAATGCTGGAGTCGAGATTGTAATCTTCGATCTTGTTTCGAGGTTCGTGATGGACTAAATAAAAGTAGACAAGTATATTATTAGTTCAGGAAGGTGATTAGAGGGGGAGGGGTATTAAATGTCTCGGTTCATGTTTTTGAATGCATGATAGCTTTTATGAATTGCTCGCAAGCGAAATGTTTCAGAGAGCATAGGCTTATTTTAATGTTAAAAATATATCCACAGATAATTCTTAGCAAGTCGAGCACTCCCATTTGGATCCGTCAAAATTCACTTTATTATATTAAAAAAAAGACTCCCATACCACACGATCGCTCCACCAGTTGTGGTAGGGTGCTCCCAGTCCCTCGTTTGTCACACGGTAAAGAATGGTTGCTGTGCTCCCAGAAGAGAACTGAGACGACTGCATGGATAAACTGCTGACCACTAGATCCGGCGGTGGCGTCAAGACAACTTTTAAAGGTGGCTTAAATCAATATAATTTCAAAATTATTTTAATAATAACAATAATAATAATAATAATAATAATAATTTTTAAAAGGCTATATATATATATATATGGCTACAGTCATTTGCAAAAATTCTGACCGCCACGATATATCAATATATCAATATATCGGGTGCATTATGGGTAATTAAATAATACTATTTTGAGTTTCCTAACTTATTAAATGAAGCAAAATTTACAAACAACAAACGTATGACTAAAATAAACATTATACTAAGTATTTCTACCAACTTTGCTGCCGTTAACCCGCTTTAAGGGGAATTTTCGATTATTTAATTACCCATAATGCACCCGATATATCGATATATTGATATTTCGTAGCGGCCAGAATTTTTGCAAATGACTGTATATGACTCATATGGCGCCTGTATGTTTTTACCATTAATTTATGTAGATAGACTAGTTGTATTTGACTAGGCATTTTGGAGTTATTGTAAAAAAACATAGACTTTTGTTTAATAGAAGAACTTATTATTATTATTATTATTATTATTATTATTATTATTATTATTATTATTATTATTATTATTATTATTATTATTATATTATTATTATTATTGTTGTTGTTGTTGTTGTTGTTGTTGTTGTTGTTGTTGTTGTATTATTATAATAATAATAATATTATTATTATTTTTATTATTATTATTATTATTATTATTATTATTATTATTAATATTAATATTGAAGAAGCATGATCCAAAGCATGATTACCTGTGAGGCCATTCTATTATCGCCTTCGCCAACATTTTCGTAGACATTGTTCGAGGCGTCTGTCATGACAATGATAAAGAAATCTCCAAAAATGGCGTGAGGTATATTAACAGATGTTGACTCTGTGTATGCCTGGTTTACTGTCAGTAATCCACTGTGAACTTTATAACCGAGGTTTGAGTCATCTTTGTCTGGAATTTAAATATTCCTTTGATGAGAAGTGCAACTACACAATTTTTTTTACACATACAAACAAACAAAAAACCTGTCTGTTACAGAGCTGGCGAAATAGGTGCGTTCATGTCTGATCAGTTTTAACAATTTTAACAAGATGGCAACCATACAATACGTTTCTTTTTATCTTTTGATTTGGTCTGGCATTTTGCAACAACAACAAGCATGCGCATACCCCACTTGTTATCTTTCGACAGGAATAGTCGATCAATCCACGTGGACTTTCCTGTGATGCCAACTCCTTGATTTGTCACTGTCCACTTGACGGTTATGGATTTCCCTGCATGTAGAAATAACTGTTATGTTTCTACAAAACGTTTTCTTTTCCGTAAAGCATTTTATAGACTAATCCGGTTGTGTGACGCTTTGTGGAGTTCATACTGATCCTCCCGCCTATATGGTGGCGGGTAAACTGTAATCCGGCATAATCAGGGCCTTCCATAAGTAGAAAATTACCTTCAACATCTTTAGAGAAGACCTCCAATTAGCCCGGCACTTTGGAAACGAGTAAAGGACTGGGAATGAGTTTTTAGAATTAATCTAATTAAGAAATGAACCCCATCACAAGAAAGAGCATATCAGAATTAGTAAGTTTCAGGAGTTTGATAGGGTTTGGACAAGTAGCAACTGAACTGCAGACATTTAAAAACTGCAAAAATTACAAAGAAATGTATGGTCCCCTGTAACATACATTTCTTTGTCAATTTTGCGATGTTTGGAAAGCTGTTACTCCTTCAATATCTGGCTAAGCCTAACAAAACTTTGCAAACTTACTAATTCTGACATGCTCATTTCTTAATTAGATTAATTCTAAAAACTCGTTCCCAGTCCTTTACTCGTTTCTAAAGTGGCTAATATGTAAGTCAGTGGTCTCCTTGCTTGTAGACTATTAATAACTAACCTGAGAAGGTACTTGGTGGTAATACGATGGAGGTGACCTTCAGATTGGGTGGAGGGGTGAGTGCCACCTTAATAGAATTGGAACTCACTCGGAGGTTATTCGAACGGTCGGTGTCTCGTATCTATAAACAAACCCAGCAGATAATTATTATTTTTTAATAGAAAGAAGACAACTAAAAAAGGCTTAATTCAACAAATCTAGATGTTATACTTATTATTGTTTTCATTACTGAAAAACTCCGTGAAATATACCAATGGATGCGAATTATGAGTCTTATTTCCCCCGGGAGTGTTTGTTTGGAATAGTAGAAAGTTCGAATCGGCGCGGTCTTGAGGCTTAAAATATCCCGGATGTGTCGCTTCATTCTGCGCGATGATTATCATCATCTATCACCATTACAAATTTTGCAGCTGATTAACCCGGCAGTGCCGCGGGATTAGCTTTACGCTGAAACTCGGTTTTCTTACCTGGCGAAATACGTCGGTTTGAACAAAAACGTAAAAATTGCCAACATCGTCTTCTTTCAATTGGATATCAGCACGACCAACATAAGCGTCGCTTGGACCAAGCATTCGTGTGTGAGATATAGTTACCATAACTCTTGACTGTGAAAAAGACGTCGTTTGACTAAGAAAGACTCGATCATACCACGTAATTGCAGTATTCCCAATTCCTCCGACATTACGAACAACCCACGAGACTGATACAGTCTGTCCAGAAAAACCATTCGGTGGTAAGGTTATGCTGTCGATTTTAAAGTCGGGATAATGTTGCGTTACGAACCCCCAAACAGGCCCAGGAATGATTTGACCAGAACCAAGAATGTATTGTATTTGCCAGAGCATCTTTGTCCCATGTGGGAACTCTTTAGACGGCGAAAAGAGCCTGGAGCTAGTTGTAGCTGTTGGTACCCGTGGCTTGGTATCAGAGTTCTTCCATATATACACTTGATACTGGATTGCACCGGGGTATTGAGGCCACCGAAGGCCCTGGTTCAAATCCACATTGACTTGTCCTGTTTTTGGATAACCAGGAAGTTGTAGATCCAGTACCTTGATTGTTTGAACGGACGTCTTCACATGACCACAATTGTCTTTGGCCGTCCATGTTCTAGTAAAGGTAGAGCTACATTGAATGGCTGCCAAGGAGTCCGAATAACTTATGTTGGTTGGTATATCACAAGGATGGGTAACATTAACCCCTTTGTTGATCTCGGTGTTCATCATGTTTAGCGTTTGGCAAGCCACTACAGTGTTGTTGTTGCTATAGTTAATGACAGGTGCCAAAGAACTGAGAATACTTATGGCCTGGGTAACTTTAGCAATGTTACCAGCACGGTCAGTAGCGGTCCACACACGTTGTGTAGTACATCCATCTTGTAATGCTGAGTCTTTATATGTCAATACTGGTATAGGATCCTCATTATCAGTAACCGATGGTTTGCCGATGGCCGATGGATTCATGTCGCTTGTGCAGTTCACTGAAAGTGGTCCCGCGTTGGAAATCGTCGGTGGTTCGGTATCTGCCGTAATAAAACGGATATATCCTTACAGTAATTGTTAAATATACTTAATTTACAGAGTACATAATTATTAATTAATTGATACAAAAAGAAGGTAAAACTTTGTTGTTCGTAGGCTTCATATTCTTTATTATTTGTTGCTTCTACGTTATATAAGGTAAATGCTACTCAGAATATAATAGTTTACACTATATTCGAGCTGTATGAATAACTGAAATATTTACAATAAATAAATATACGTATTTATCGTCGTATCAGTAGCCTTCGTGGCCGGCTCTGGGGGAAAGGAGAGGGGAGGGGGAGGAAAGAGGAGGGGAGGGGAGGGGATTTCCCCCTCCTCCTCCTCTCCACAATCCCTCCCCCTTCCCCTCCCCCAGGGCTGGCTGCGCAGACTATCGTCATATATATCCATTGCACATTAGGACAATGTATTTTCTACTATCAAACAATAAAACTACCTACTATCACAGCTGATGGCGTTCTAAAAGAAACCCTGACATGACAGATTATCTTTTCAAAACCTTGTACAGTAAATATCGACCCTGTCCTAAAATTCCAGTCTGCGGAAAACACGTGAAAACAATTCAGATCAATTCAAGTGCTCGTTCTTACGCACCTACTCTCCAATTATACTGCAACACAGGAGCTTTGTTTCCAACCTTGTCTTGTGACTTTAGCCAAAATATATACGACCCATTACTTTTAAGGTTTGATACACTGTACCCAGATCCATAGCAACGAGCATATACAGGGACATCGCCTTCTGGCGTCACTGAACATTCATAAAAACACGCACTGTCCTTTCGGCAGCCAAATTGGAACTTAGTAGAAGTTGCTTTAGAAACAACTGAGGGTTTCGTTGTCAAATAAGGCTCTGGAGGAGTGAGATCTGTAGATGGAAAACAGTTGATCCTTATCAGTGAGATGTACAATCACCTCCACCACAATATCAATGACATATTTTACTAACAGTACCCACCAACATTCCATGAATGAGAAACAGGTAAAGCAATGTTGCCAGCAAGATCAGTTGCTGTGATTGCGATCCTGTAGAATCCTTCGTCCAGTCCTGTACCTATCCATGATCTGTTACATGCCTGTATAACTGTCTTGATTGGGGTAGTTATACTACACAGAATAGTAACTTGTTCGTCGATGGTCCATGTGATCGTAGTTGTATTATTAGTCAATGCTGGCGCCAAGACGAATGTTACCTTGGGAGGCGTTACGTCTCCTGCAACAAGAGGCACATTTTAGTAATTACGTACCACTAGTATTGCTGTTGGTATATGGTATATAGATTTAGTATTGTTGGCAATGTTCAGTATAGCTATAGTAGGAGGTGATTGTCTATGTTTGTGCTACAGAAAAGGATGAGGTGGCCGTTGTAGGATGAGGTGGCCGTTGTAGATGAGGTGGCTGTTGTAGGATGAGGTGGCCATTAATTGTAGGATAAGGTGGCCGTTGTAGGATGAGGTGGCCGTTGTAGGATGAGGTGGCCCGTTGTAGGATGAGGTGGCCGTTGTAGGATGAGGAGGTGGCCGTTGTAGATGTAGGTGAGGTGGCCGTTGTAGATGAGGTGGCCGTTGTAGGATGAGGTGGCCGTTAATTGTAGGATGAGGTGGCCGTTGTAGGATGAGGTGGCCGTTGTAGGATGAGGTGGCCGTTGTAGGATGAGGTGGCCGTTGGGTGGGTGGCCGTTGTAGGATGAGGTGGCCGTTGTAGATGAGGTGGCCGTTGTAGGATGCGTTGTAGGATGAGGTGGCCGTTGTAGGATGAGGTGGCCGTTGTAGGATGAGGTGGCCGTTGTAGGATGAGGTGGCCGTTGTAGGATGAGGTGGCCGTTGTAGGATGAGGTGGCCGTTGTAGGATGAGGTGGCCGTTGTAGGATGAGGTGGCCGTTAAGGGATGAGGTGGCCGTAGGATGAGGTGGCCGTTGTAGGATGAGGTGGCCGTTGTGGGTGGCCGTTGTAGGATGAGGTGGCCGTTGTGAGGTGGCCGTGAGGTGGCCGTTGTAGGATGAGGTGGCCGTTGTAGGATGAGGTGGGTGGCCGTTGTAGGATGAGGTGGCCGTTGTAGGATGAGGTGGCCGTTGTAGGATGAGGTGGCCGTTGTAGGATGAGGTGGCCGTTGTAGGATGAGGTGGCCGTTGTAGGATGATGAGGTGACCGTTAATTGTAGGATGAGGTGGCGCGTTGCAGGATGAGGTGGCCGTTGTAGATGAGGTGGACGTTGTAGGATGAGGTGGCCATTGTAGGATGAGGTGGCCGTTGTAGGATGAGGTGGCCGTTGTAGGATGAGGTGGCCGTTGTAGGATGAGGTTGCCGTTAGTAGAGATCCTAAGTACAAGTATAATAAACAGAGAACAAAAAAGGACAACACGAGACGAAGTCGAGTGGTGTGACTGTTGTCCTCGCCACATCTTGATGTCTTCCGCCGTGTGAATCTATTCTATAGATCTACAGACATATACAGACGCACGACAAAATGGAATCTATTTGTTTTATATAATATTTTGATAATGGGGAGTTTGCATGCAGGTATTGCGTGACATTTTAAAGTTTAATCCAACAACAACTAGCTTGCCCACCACCGTACGTTTCTTAAGAAAAAATTTTGGTGTGCTCTTTTCAAATATTATATTTTTGTTTTTGTTGGATTAAAATTTAAAATGTCACGCAACAAAATGTCACACCTGCAAACTCCCCATTGCGTGATTTGTGACGTCATCTGTACTCTAATAACACACGGCCCAATCAAAGCGCGCGTAATATACCAATTATTATATAATAAACCACTTTTTAAGACTGATAATCTTTGATATAAACTTACTTATCTTCACCCTCCAGAAATAAGCGTCTCTCATTGGTGGAGATTCTGGACCACAAAACTTTCTTCCTTGCACAACACCTGTAAAGGGCAAAATCTGATGTTATACCATCTGCTGTCTGGTAAGAGAATCGTCAATTTTATTTTATACTCTTAAAGTGGTGTGCCATGCCGTTTGCTTCTTCTGTGCATGATTAATAACTGTCAAAAAGCCTTCCATATCATTTTACCTGGGTCCAGCACGATGTAGTAAGTTTGTTTTTCAACGAATTTGAACGCGAGTTTATACATCAGCGTTCTTCCCAAAGAGCCTGCTGGGTAAACCAACTCATTTGATGCAGAAACATCGGCACGATGTACTTCAGTACCACTGTCACGGAATATCCTAATGTATCTGCTTCTTTGAGGGCGTACAAACTGTTACAAAATCAATAATAAATGATAACATCTGATGATGATGATAATGATAGCAGTAAAGTAAAATTGATGTTTGTGATGCTGGTGGTGTTGATGGTAGTAGTGGTGGTGATTCATAGTGGTGGTGATGGTAGTGGTGGTGATTCGTAGTGGTGGTGATTCATAGTGGTGGTGATGGTAGTGGTGGTGATTCGTAGTGGTGGTGATTGTAGTTGTAGTGTTGTTGATGGTATTGGTGGTGATTCGTAGTGGTGTTGATGGTAGTTGTGGTGTTGTTGATGGTAAGTGGTGGCGATTCGTAGTGGTGTTGATGGTAGTTGTGGTGGTGGTGATTCATAGTGGTGGTGATGGTAGTGGTGGTGATTCGTAGTGGTGGTGATTGTAGTTGTGGTGTTGTTGATGGTAGTGGTGGCGATTCGTAGTGGTGGTGATTGTAGTTGTGGTGGTGGTGATGGTAGTGGTGGTGATTCGTAGTGGTGGTGATTGTAGTTGTGGTGTTGTTGATGGTAGTGGTGGCGATTCGTAGTGGTGGTGATTGTAGTTGTGGTGTTGTTGATGGTAGTGGTGGCGATTCGTAGTGGTGTTGATGGTAGTTGTGGTGGTGGTGGTGGTAGTGGTGATGATTCGTAGTGGTGTTGATGGTAGTTGTGGTGGTGATGATGGTAGTGGTGGTGATTCGTAGTGGTGGTGATTGTAGTTGTGGTGATGATGGTAGTGGTACGTGGTGATTAATCAACAACCATACTTCTTTGTCGAACTTTATGCTCCACTTGTCATGATTGGGATAGATTAATCCAGTGGGAGACTGAGAACCATTGACCACATATGGAGGCGTAACTGTAAATAGAGGAAATGGATCTTAGACTAATTGCTATGTTTTCTTATCGAACAAGTTTTATTTATCTTTGTACTGCGTAATCATTCACAACTTGATATTCAAATAAATGTCCTAACCTCCTGCTAAGAAAGTGAGACAGCTTTGGGCTGACGATAACCTGCAATAAATAATAAAATAAACATATCGTACAGTTTTGAAATAATCTATGTGAAGCGTGGATAAACTCACCCTTTAAGATCAGTAGCCGTGTAGCAGAATATAACTGGGTCGACCTGAGAGGGGCTTGGAATCCATGTTATGTTGACATACCATTCATCGATAGAGTATTGACCCAAAGAAGACTTTGTTAATCCCGAGGGACTTATAGTCTTTATCTCTACAATTCTGTAACACAAGTCATTCAATTACACTGGTTTTTTTATTCACTGGAGAAAATCTCGGAGAAAACGGCCGCTAACAATTTTCAACGCATTTCCAAGGTTCTTGGACATTTCCAAGGAATTTCCAGGATTTGAGGAGTGTGCGTTTTTTTTCCAGTTATTCGGGTTTTCTGATTTGTTTGTTTGTTTGTATATTTTGGTTTTATTGTAAAATCAGGTGAAAATTCAATGTACAAACCACGTATTCTAAACACTGATCAATAAAAGACATGTAGTCAGCCTTATTATATAATTAGATGAAATCCTTGCCTGTTTCCAGCGCCATGTGCTCTCGCTATAAACGGTTCTCTGAACGTTGAGCCATGTGGGACGCCAATACATGATCCTGCAATTCTTGTTTTACTAGTAAACTTGGGTTTATTTGCACACTTCTCGTTGGATGAGAACACCTGGACCAAGAACTGGAGTGGGATGCCGCTTAATGGCTTTCTTGCAAGA
>JAUJYZ010001392.1:0-20000 GCA_033675265.1 Actinostola sp. cb2023 | reverse complement strand
AGGTTCAGGATAATCGTACCATATGTTGACGAGAAATAACATCAAGTGCAAAAAGTGTTCACAATTAGAACCACATACTGTAGTTCGACAGGAGCCCATAAGTAGGAGCCTCCATCTACCGTACTGGGTTTGTGAGACGACCTGTGACCGGATCAGGCTATTTTTAGAACACCTTTTCCCGCGAACTAATCATCAATCAATAGGAATCCCCCATGGGAATTTTAAACAGAGCCAATCAGCATCAATGAGGTAGATGATTTGTGTTTATTTGTGATATATGAACAAAATGGCAGACGAAGAAATTGGCGAAATTGAAGAAACTGAAAGTGAAGAGAGCGAAAATGATAGTGATAGTTACAGTGACTCTTTTGCAGAGCTTAGTGACCAAGAGTCTTCAAGTTCGTGTTCTGTTTCTCAAGGAACTAAAAAAACATCAAATAGTAAACCTACCAAACCAAAAGCTAGAAACTCTGTAACAAAGTCGAAATAAAAAATCCCTGGTGTTAACATTTTGTGGGAAAACTGGTGTTCTAAAAATAGCCTGATCCGGTCACAGGTCGTCTCACGAATACATCCAAGATGGAGGCTCCTACTTATGGGCTCCTGAGTTCGATTAAATTTTCGCTTCAGGAATGGGTTTTAAGAATATCGAACTTTTAATTATACTCAAGAAATTTTGATATGTAATACAATGACAATCTATCAGTGTCCTGACCTGCTTTCAGGTCGTTTACTCCACTATGCTATAAAGTTTAGATAGTTTAGATAGCATTTAAACAGAGAAGAGCCATTTTTCAACATGGATCTGTTTAATAAATCGTTATTATTATTATTATTATTATTATTATTATTATTATTATTATTATTATTATTATTATTATTATTATTATTATTATTATTATTATTATTATTATTATTATTATTATTATTATTGTATCATCTATCTATAATCCCATTCAAGCACCTATGGTATTATTTTCATATTTTTCAAACTGTCCAAATTATTAATTTGGATACTATCCAAATTTGGATATTTTTCGTATGGACGTTTCTTCAGAAAATAGTTTTCGTATGGACTTTTCTTAAGACATGTTTGTTTTAATACTTGTTCAATTTGAGATATAATGCGCAGACTATGAACGTATAATAACAGAATATGAACAATAACAATACAATACACTACAACATCCTACAACACGGAAGTTAGTCGTCAACACCTGGTCAACCTAGATCACTAGCCTAGATCACTTTATTGATCAAGCATTTGCGCGAATTCAGCCATTTTTGCTCCGTTTCTGCGCAGTGTATTTATACGCTGTCATATTTTGCATGTACGGCAAAATGACGCACGAGTGGAAAAATAAATCGGCTTCATAGCCGTGAGTTCGTTTATAGAACTTACTTTTTTGTCTGTCGGATTGCTTGCATTTACCGGCTTCCAACTAAGAGAAGCACCTCTGAAATGAGTACCCACGACAAGTCTTGGCAAGAATGTCATAACAGTGGCGACAAAAATTAAACAAGCGTGTTTTCGTCCAGCCATTGTAGTGATATGCATTCTCAGTAGACAGGTCAGTGCTGCTACGACTTTACTCCGCTAGCTTTGCAATGCGGATAATTCTTTACTTTCAATCATGCATGCGACAAATCCCTTGAAAAAAATTAGGCTAGACCACAGGTAGCCCAAGCTCAGTATTCAGTGGCGTAAGTACACTGAATGTTCTCGTATACTGGTAGGAAAAAAAAATTAAAACTGCTGTAACTCTCTCCATTTCAAGCGGAATGGCCTAGAAATTCCTACAGAGGTAAAGGATAACACAAGGAACAAGTACGAGGCGTATGAAGGCAAACGAATTTGTTATTACTCGTGCCCAGGCCTAAGGCCGGCACGAGTCTAAAAATACAGTCGGTATTTTTTTGTTGTTGGTCCATGTCGCGAATCTGCAGAAGGAGACAACGAATCTGACCACGAGAGAGATTTCAAATCACAAGCCAATCAGGAAGCACCGGAGGTCAAGGGGCAAGTTTCAGCTGTCAAAATAACTCACGTAAAGTAGTTCTCCAAAATCTAAATATGTTTTCTCAATTTTGCTAGCACTCTCAACCGTCTTAACCAGCCGTTTATACAAATTGTGAGATGGCGAGAGAGCGTTGCGTGACGACACTAAACGCGGCTGCGAGGGAGACTACACGTTGAATGTGGCTACATTCCACAAGATCAATTCCTTATATAGAAACCAATATAAGTTGTCAAAAATCTGTCATCGCCGCGTCACACTCGGAGTAAATCGTGACCTCTACTCCTGGATTTGTCTCAAATGACAAAATAATAAAAAAACACACGGTAGAGTTGTCAAGAAAACGCAATTCTTTGTAACCTATGCTGACCATTCGAATTCTGTGATTGAAACTTTCATAAAGGAAGAAAAACAAGAAACAAGCCTATATTGCTTCAAAAGCAATGCAGGTCTTGCGTGACATTTTAAATTTTAATCCAACAAAAAAAAAAAATATAATTATTATTTGAAAAGAGCACATCAAAGTTAGCAAAAATTGAAATATTAAAGTAATTTCGGTGAATAGAGCGAAAGTTATGGGCGACTGAAGTTGGCTTCTTTACACGAAAATTCGAAAACAATTAAAATTACGAGTTTCGAATTCCATAATTTACGTAACCTGATACTCAGGTTATAATTTACGGGAATGGTGTATAGTACCTGTAGCTCTTCTCCGCCGAAAGTGAGATTCAGATTTTGATAGTTCGCGGAAATCGGTTTAGGACTTGGAAGTTCTTGGAAGAAATTTGTAGTCATGCAACGCTGCCTATATTCTGTCCAAGGTTTTAGAACTATTTACGGAAAGCTCCCTAATGTACTTCTTTGGCTAAAATCTATACTATTACATGTAAGGATTTAGGAATATTTATAGAGCAAATTGTGTAGCCGGACCACTATCGTAGGTACAAAATATTTCTGCCTGACGATAGGCTTCGCACGTTTAATCGAGTACTCTATACTGACAGTTTTAGATTCTGAGAAAAATGAAAAACATGTTTGTTTTAATACTTGTTCAATTTGAGATATAATGCGCAGACTATGAACGTATAATAACAGAATATGAACAATAACAATACAATACACTACAACATCCTACAACACGGAAGTTAGTCGTCAACACCTGGTCAACCTAGATCACTAGCCTAGATCACTTTATTGATCAAGCATTTGCGCGAATTCAGCCATTTTTGCTCCGTTTCTGCGCAGTGTATTTTATACGCTGTCATATTTTGCATGTACGGCAAAATGACGCACGAGTGGAAAAATAAATCGGCTTCATAGCCGTGAGTTCGTTTATAGAACTTACTTTTTTGTCTGTCGGATTGCTTGCATTTACCGGCTTCCAACTAAGAGAAGCACCTCTGAAATGAGTACCCACGACAAGTCTTGGCAAGAATGTCATAACAGTGGCGACAAAAATTAAACAAGCGTGTTTTCGTCCAGCCATTGTAGTGATATGCATTCTCAGTAGACAGGTCAGTGCTGCTACGACTTTACTCCGCTAGCTTTGCAATGCGGATAATTCTTTACTTTCAATCATGCATGCGACAAATCCCTTGAAAAAAATTAGGCTAGACCACAGGTAGCCCAAGCTCAGTATTCAGTGGCGTAAGTACACTGAATGTTCTCGTATACTGGTAGGAAAAAAAAATTAAAACCGCTGTAACTCTCTCCATTTCAAGCGGAATGGCCTAGAAATTCCTACAGAGGTAAAGGATAACACAAGGAACAAGTACGAGGCGTATGAAGGCAAACGAATTTGTTATTACTCGTGCCCAGGCCTAAGGCCGGCACGAGTCTAAAAATACAGTCGGTATTTTTTTGTTGTTGGTCCATGTCGCGAATCTGCAGAAGGAGACAACGAATCTGACCACGAGAGAGATTTCAAATCACAAGCCAATCAGGAAGCACCGGAGGTCAAGGGGCAAGTTCAGCTGTCAAAATAACTCACGTAAAGTAGTTCTCCAAAATCTAAATATGTTTTCTCAATTTTGCTAGCACTCTCAACCGTCTTAACCAGCCGTTTATACAAATTGTGAGATGGCGAGAGAGCGTTGCGTGACGACACTAAACGCGGCTGCGAGGGAGACTACACGTTGAATGTGGCTACATTCCACAAGATCAATTCCTTATATAGAAACCAATATAAGTTGTCAAAAATCTGTCATCGCCGCGTCACACTCGGAGTAAATTGTGACCTCTACTCCTGGATTTGTCTCAAATGACAAAATAATAAAAAAAAACACCGGTAGAGTTGTCAAGAAAACGCAATTCTTTGTAACCTATGCTGACCATTCGAATTCTGTGATTGAAACTTTCATAAAGGAAGAAAAACAAGAAACAAGCCTATATTGCTTCAAAAGCAATGCAGGTCTTGCGTGACATTTTAAATTTTAATCCAACAAAAATAAAAATATAATAATTATTTGAAAAGAGCACATCAAAGTTAGCAAAAATTGAAATTTTAAAGTAATTTCGGTGAATAGAGCGAAAGTTATGGGCGACTGAAGTTGGCTTCTTTACACGAAAATTCGAAAACAATTAAAATTACGAGTTTCGAATTCCATAATTTACGTAACCTGATACTCAGGTTATAATTTACGGGAATGGTGTATAGTACTATATTATTCCTGCTGTCATTGTTGTTGGTTAAGATATGGGAGCAACCCTCCGCTGTAGCCAGGGGCGAAGCGGAGAGTCGTTGTGGTAAGGTGAAGTTTTTTTCGTTCGTGTAGCAGCCAACGAACACAGATCGTAAGGGCAGGGCGGGTGGGTTTCGAAGCTTGTTATGTTGGTTTCGTGTTTGCCGCCTAAGTGACCGTGCTTACTCAAGGAGTGGTTTATATATTAGCGTCTATTCCCTTGGGACTTTATAATGACTTGCATGCATAATTTAGTATATGCAAATGAGTTTGAATAGTACCTGTAGCTCTTCTCCGCCGAAAGTGAGATTCAGATTTTGATAGTTCGCGGAAATCGGTTTAGGACTTGGAAGTTCTTGGAAGAAATTTGTAGTCATGCAACGCTGCCTATATTCTGTCCAAGGTTTTAGAACTATTTACGGAAAGCTCCCTAATGTACTTCTTTGGCTAAAATCTATACTATTACATGTAAGGATTTAGGAATATTTATAGAGCAAATTGTGTAGCCGGACCACTATCGTAGGTACAAAATATTTCTGCCTGTCGATAGAAGTATATTTATAGGCTTCGCACGTTAATCGAGTACTCTATAAACAGTTTTAGATTCTGAGAAAAATGAAAAACATGTTTGTTTTAATACTTGTTCAATTTGAGATATAATGCGCAGAATATGAACGTATAACTACAGAATATGAACAATAACAATACAATACACTACAACATCCTACAACACGGAAGTTAGTCGTCAACACCTGGTCAACCTAGATCACTAGCCTAGATCACTTTATTGATCAAGCATTTGCGCGAATTCAGCCATTTTTGCTCCGTTTCTGCGCAGTGTATTTATACGCTGTCATATTTTGCATGTACGGCAAAATGACGCACGAGTGGAAAAATAAAGCGGCTTCATAGTGAGCTCGTTTATAGAACTTACTTTTTTGTCTGTCGGATTGCTTGCATTTACCGGCTTCCAACTAAGAGAAGCACCTCTGAAATGAGTACCCACGACAAGTCTTGGCAAGAATGTCATAACAGTGGCGACAAAAATTAAACAAGCGTATTTTCGTCCAGCCATTGTAGTGATATGCATTCTCAGTAGACAGGTCAGTGCTGCTACGACTCACTTTACTCCGCTAGCTTTGCAATGCGGATAATTCTTTACTTTCAATCATGCATGCGACAAATCCCTTGAAAAAATTAGGCTAGACCACAGGTAGCCCAAGCTCAGTATTCAGTGGCGTAAGTACACTGAATGTTCTCGTATACTGGTAGGAAAAAAAATTAAAACCGCCGTAACTCTCTCCATTTCAAGCGGAATGGCCTAGAAATTCCTACAGAGGTAAAGGATAACACAAGGAACAAGTACGAGGCGTATGAAGGCAAACGAATTTGTTGTTACTCGTGCCCAGGCCTAAGGCCGGCACGAGTCTAAAAATACAGTCGGTATTTTTTTTTTGTTGGTCCATGTCGCGAATCTGCAGAAGGAGACAACGAATCTGACCACGAGAGAGATTACAAATCACAAGCCAATCAGGAAGCACCGGAGGTCAAGGGGCAAGTTCAGCTGTCAAAATAACTCACGTAAAGTAGTTCCCCAAAATCTAAATATGTTTCAGTTTCCGATTTTGCTAGCACTCTCAACCGTCTTAACCAGCCGTTTATACAAATTGTGAGCTGGCGAGAGAGCGTTGCGTGACGCCACTAAACGCGGCTGCGAGGGAGACTACACGTTGAATGTGGCTACATTCCACAAGATCAATTCCTTATATAGAAACCAATATAAGTTGTCAAAAATCTGTCATCGCCGCGTCAGACTCGGAGTAAATCGTGACCTCTACTCCTGGATTTGTCTCAAATGACAAAATAATAAAAAAAAACACCGGTAGAGTTGTCAAGAAAATTAACGCAATTCTTTGTAACCTATGCTGACCATTCGAATTCTGTGATTGAAACTTTCATAAAGGAAGAAAAACAAGAAACAAGCCTATATTGCTTCAAAAGCAATGCAAGTCTTGCGTGACATTTTAAATTTTAATCGAACAAAAATAAAAATATAATTATTATTTGAAAAGAGAACATCAAAGTTAGCAAAAATTGAAATTTTAAAGTAATTTCGGTGAATAGAGCGAAAGTTATGGGCGACTGAAGTTGGCTTTTTTACACGAAAATTCAAAAACAATTAAAATTACGAGTTTCGAATTCCATAATTTACGTAACCTGATATTCAGGTTATAATTTACGGGAATGGTGTATAGTACCTGTAGCTCTTCTCTGCCGAAAGTGAGATTCAGATTTTGATAGTTCGCGGAAATCGGTTTAGGACTTGGAAGTTCTTGGAAGAAATTTGTAGTCATGCAACGCTGCCTATATTCTGTCCAAGGTTTTAGAACTATTTACGGAAAGCTCCCTAATGTAGTTCTTTGGCTAAAATCTATACTATTACATGTAAGGATTTAGGAATATTTATAGAGCAAATTGTGTAGCCGGACCACTATCGTAGGTACAAAATATTTCTGACTGACGATAGAAGTATATTTATAGGCTTCGCACGTTTAATCGAGTACTCTATACTGACAGTTTTAGATTCTGAGAAAAATGAAAAACATGTTTGTTTTAATACTTGTTCAATTTGAGATATAATGCGCAGACTATGAACGTATAATAACAGACTATGAACAATAACAATACAATACACTACAACATCCTACAACACGGAAGTTAGTCGTCAACACCTGGTCAACACACCGCCTAGATCACTTTATTGATCAAGCATTTGCGCGAATTCAACCATTTTTGCTCCGTTTCTGCGCAGTGTATTTATACGCTGTCATATTTTGCATGTACGGCAAAATGACGCACGAGTGGAAAAATAAAGTGGCTTCATCGATAGTGAGTTCAATCTCGTCCCCAGAGCCTGCGTTACTTTCGGCCAGCGGCGAGAACGTAGGCTCTGGCATAATCCATTTTTTGGGAACAGGATTTCTTGTTCTTCCGGTTTTAGAGCGCATGCGCAAGTTAGCTGGGCAGTTGTCAATCTCGTCCCCAGAGCCTGCGTTACTTTCGACCAGCGGCGAAGAACGTAGGCTCTGGCATAATCCATTTTTGAGACAATTTGATTGGCTATTCCATTTTAGAAACTACGCACGCGCAAGATTCCGAAATGAAATATATCCAATGAAAATTGAGTTGTCAAAACAACCCGGTGTCCCAACTTCCGTTCAAAACAAAAATTAACATTTTTCAACGGTTTCATTGACATGTTATTTTAAACATGTCGCCTCGATCTGCAATATTAAAATATCTCAGCACAGAGAAAAATCCAGTTTATCTAAGCTTATATGTATCTCGAAGTGTCTTGGAAAGTTTTCAAACGAAGCTCAAAATTTACACGAAGCTTAAGAGTGATGGTTCTGATGGTTATTCAAAGAACATATGTCGATCGTAAATCTAATATTCTTAGGCTAGCAACTGAAAGGCGGTGCCAATCGAGGTGCTTACGAAGGCGAAAGATTCAAAAGAAATACATTTGAAGGAGAGACAACAATAACTAGAGAAGATGAAGATGATAGATTCAAATAATTAACTGATATGTAAAGTAGACACCACAGGGAGCCCAAGCATAAATTCAGTAAAAGAATAAAATTCGAAATAAAGTATTTTTTTCTGCTATACACCTTTGTTGTCTGTTAACTTAACCTGCCCGGTGATTTTTTTTTCAGAATTTTTTATTTTCTCGGACCAGTAAGGAAAAATGAAAAGGGTGGACACTCCACTTCGATTATCGATTCGAAATGCCCAAATAGCTCGGGGAAATACGATTTTTTTGCTATAAATACTCAACTTATCGGCTGCAAACTCCCACAACATATAATCAGATACCTATTCTTCTATCTCGTACCCATTGAAGAGCGAATTTCAGATTAGTTGGGAAATAAATCGCCAGCGAATTCGAAACTACTTTCAAAACTAATGCGTACCGAGGCGAATCCGTGCCGTTGGCGCAGCCGGCCCTGGAACCGAGGACAATAAAAGACGCTACGGGGAGGATGTTGACTGTGACAAACCGATTCCCCGACCTTCCCACTCTCGTCAAAATTGCAGTCTTCAGCAATCTACAAATGTTCTATAATGTAATACTCAAAATCCTTTACTTTTCCTTGCCTTTTTATACGATGTTGACAGCCGAGCAGGAATCGGTTTGTCAGGTCAACAGCCACGCTCGTCCTCCCCGTAGCGTCTTTTATTGTCCTCGGTTCCAGGGCCGGCTGCGCCAACGGCACGGATTCGCCTCGGTACGCATTAGTTTTGAAAATAGTTTCGAATTCGCTGGCGATTTATTTCCCAACTAATCTGAAATTCGCTCTTCAATGAGTACGAGATAGAAGAATAGGTATCTGATTATATGTTGTGGGAGTTTGCAGCCGATAAGTTGAGTATTTATAGCAAAAAAATCGTATTTCCCCGAGCTATTTGGGCATTTCGAATCGATAATCGAAGTGGAGTGTCCACCCTTTTCATTTTTCCTTACTGGTCCGAGAAAAAAAAAATTCTGAAAAAAAAATCACCGGGCAGGTTAAGTTAACAGACAACAAAGGTGTATAGCGGAAAAAAATACTTTATTTCGAATTTTATTCTTTTACTGAATTTATGCTTGGGCTCCCTGTGTAGACACGAGTAAATATAAACCCGTAGGAAGAACTGTTCGCATATCCTTCTGCTGTAAAACCACTGCTTTTAATAAAGACTTCAGATACTGCGCTTCTTTCACTGTTGTATCTTCTTTACCAAGTGCTTTTAAAGCGTACTCTATTCCCTAATGAAACCTTTCGAAGGATTCCACTGAAACTGAATCGACAATTTGAATCGACAGCAACCAACTGCCCAGCTAACTTACGCATGCGCTCTAAAACCGGAAGAACAAGAAATCCTGTTCCCAAAAATGGATTATGCCAGAGCCTACGTTCTCGTCGCTGGCCGAAAGTAACGCAGGCTCTGGGGACGAGATTGGGCAGTTGTCGATTCAATTTCAGTGGAATCCTTCGAAAGGTTTCATTAGGGAATAGAGTACGCTTTAAAAGCACTTGGTAAAGAAGATATAACAGTGAAAGAAGCGCAGTATCTGAAGTCTTTATTAAAAGCAGTGGTTTTACAGCAGAAGGATACGCGAACAGTTCTTCCTACGGGTTTATTTACTCGTGTCTACTTTACATATCAGTTAATTATTTGAATCTATCATCTTCATCTTCTCTGGTTATTGTTGTCTCTCCTTCAAATGTATTTCTTTTGAATCTTTCGCCTTCGTAAGCACCTCGATTGGCACCGCCTTTCAGTTGCTAGCCTAAAGAATATTAGATTTACGATCGACATATGTTCTTTGGTCTTCATTTAATAATAACCATCACTCTTCGTGTAAATTTTGAGCTTCGTTTGAAAACTTCTCAAGACACTTCGAGATACATATAAGCTTAGATAAACTGGATTTTTCTCTGTGCTTAGATATTTTAATGTTGCAGATCGAGGCGACATGTTTAAAATAACATGTCAATGAAACCGTTGAAAAATGTTAATTTTTGTTTTGAACGGAAGTTGGGACACCGGGTTGTTTTGACAACTCAATTTTCATTGGATATATTTCATTTCCGGAATCTTGCGCGTGCGTAGTTTCTAAAATGGAATAGCCAATCAAATTGTCTCAAAAATGGATTATGCCAGAGCCTACGTTCTTCGCCGCTGGTCGAAAGTAACGCAGGCTCTGGGGACGAGATTGTAGTGAGTTCGTTTATAGAACTTACTTTTTTGTCTGTCGGATTGCTTGCATTCACCGGCTTCCAACTAAGAGAAGCACCTCTGAAATGAGTACCCACGACAAGTCTTGGCAAGAATGTCATAACAGTGGCGACAAAAATTAAACAAGCGTGTTTTCGTCCAGCCATTGTAGTGATATGCATTCTCAGTAGACAGGTCAGTGCTGCTACGACTTTACTCCGCTAGCTTTGCAATGCGGATAATTCTTTACTTTCAATCATGCATGTGACAAATCCCTTGAAAAAAATTAGGCTAGACCACAGGTAGCCCAAGCTCAGTATCAATGGCGTAAGTACAGTATAAAATGTTCTAGATCTCGTATTCTGGTAGGAAAAATAAATTAAAACCGCCGTAATTCTCTCAATTTCAAGCGGAATGGCCTAGAATTTTCCTACAGAGGTAAAGGACAACACAAGGAACAATGCAGTTCTTTACTATATACATGTATAAAGTTCAGATATTATTTAACCATTTTATATTTTTTATACAATCACTTATATTATATTATATTCTTGTAACTGAAAAACCCATATTGGGTGGTACAATAAACTATGTATGTATGTACGAGGCGTATAAAGGCAAACGATTTTGTTATTACTCGTACCCAGGCCTAATCCGGCACGAGTCTAAAAATACAGTCGGTATTTTTGTTTTTTTGTTTTTGTTGGTCCATGTCTCGAATCTGCAGAAGGAGACAACGAATCTGACCACGAGAGAGATTACAAATCACAAAGCAATCGGGAAGCACCGGAGGTCAAGGGGCAAGTTAGTTCAGCTGTCAAAATACTGTATAGTGTACAAGGTCTCATTCACTAGTAACCTTTATATGGATGTTACTGCCAAGCCGACCTCAATGCCCTACTCCCGGCCTACTCTTAGTCGAACAGTGATGTGGGTTCTTTTACGTCCCTCCGGTGCAATGTAATGGAGAGTGGAGAGACGGACCGCCGCAAATCTGCAATCGAGTGAGACTGGGAAGAGAGATCACAAATCACAAACCAATCAGGAAGCACCGGAGGTCAAAGGGCAAGTTCAGCTGTCAAATTCACTCACGTAAAGATCTCAAGCAGGTCTTTATTGCACCACGAATGTAGGGAGCAAGTAGTAGATACAAGAATAATACACTATATGTATTTAAATGTAATTTAGTTCGATTAAAAATGTTCAAGGTTTTAGCACTTTCTGAAATAGTTCCCCAAACTCTAAGTATGATTTTTTCGATTTTGCTAGCACTCTTAACCGTCTTAACCAGCCGATTATACAAAGTCTGAGCTGGCCGGTATTATGTTTGTCGAGTGCCGGGCGATTCCAAATTCTGCATGTTCTACCGACTCACCCAACAAGTAACCAAACACTATAATCGTTATCTCAGATCTAAACATTGAGAAACGTTTAAGTAGAGAATACAGCTATGATGACTAAGCACAATCTGCAATCGCATAAGTATGCGTCTTTCAAGCCAGTCGCTACGTAGCGACCATCGTTCCTGATCTAGCCGGTGGAGGCCCATAAGTATGCGTCTTTCATGCTGCAGTGTATCCCAGTACTGACAATCGCACCAGGGCAGCACGAGTGAACGCTTGTAGAAGCGTCTAGTATTTAACTTGAAGAGGAATTGGACTTGAATTTGCATTATTGTATTTGTGATTGATTGTCATTTTCATTATTAATTATTTTTTATTATTTTCAAACAAATTTATGTGTGTTGTTGCCGTGAGTTACGTCCGTTTGAGCTCAGGCGAACTGAAAGCAACTCGTCATCGAAATCCAGCTGACCCGAAATCCACTAAATACGCCTCAAACCCTCAAATAACCATCATTATTATATATCTGTGACGTAATTTTACCAAATTTGGTCATTTTTGAGGGCCGATATGAGACGTTAATGCCCTGTAGAAATCCGTAATGCCCTGTTCACAACTCAAAAAACTCAAAAAATAATATCCTGATAAAATTACGTCACAGTTATATAATAAATCCCTCATTAGATGTTTTCTCGGGTATTACGGGCTGACATTTTACTCGTTGCTCGCATTTTTCCTCGCCCTGCGGGCTCGGAAAAATACGTTCGCAACTCGTAAAATATCAGCCCGTAATACCCGAGAAAACATCTAATAAGCTGTATTTATCATATGACCCGTATTTCCCCGTGCGCGCGCTCTTAATAAAACCTTCGGAGAAAGTCACGTGATTGGGCAGATACGGATTTTGGGAGTGGTCCGTACAAAGCCGTATCCGGCCCCGGCCCCGATTGTTGTCAGGAAATTTTTTATACTTTTTTGCAAAAGTTATTTTTTAAATGTGGACGACTTGAAAAGTGAAAAAAAAAAAGTAAAAAAAAATAATTGGTTCTTATCAGGAGTAATCGCGCATTGTGTTCACTTTCCCTTGGCTGTGAATGATATTAGTACCAAAATGGTCCATATGAAAGGGTCATATGATAAAATGCTTATTGACTGAGTTAGGTCGGGCCGGACGGGAAAATATTTGGCTCTCGGTCATTCTGTACGGACCTCGCTGCGCTCGGTCCGTACTTCCATGACCTCGAGCCAAATATTTTCCCGTCCGGCCCTCCCACTCAGTCAATAAGTACATAATCTTTATTTGTAGCAAGTATTTGAAGAACAAGGCAGAAAAGGGAAGCTTTCTAGAAGCGAAAATCAAACTCATATTCGACCTACGAAATTTACACAGTGATCCCAATTCTTCAACTCATTTCATTACAATGAAAGTGCCAATAATATATTTATGTTCTATATTTTGCTATGTATTACCAAAGAAAATTAAAATATTTGATACAGATATTAATGTAGAATGTCTGTCACATACTTCTCATTCTAGTAAACTATTTCTTCAAAATTGTATTTTAGAAAACTACTGGCTTTTTGCTTTGCTTCTCTGATTATTGTATAAGTTGTGTTACTCAACAGAATTTAAAAAGTCAGTGCATCCTGGTCTCCTTCGCAGCCCCGAGTTTAGTAACGACTGCCACTAGAATGTTTAGTACATACAATACAATCCCCCTGAAGAGGGCTAAAAATACCACTAAATGACTCCGGAACGTCAAATAAACACAAAATAAATATAAATAAAGGTGAATGTCAGTTTATTGAGCAATATTTTTACATTTCGAGACATTTTTAAAAATACTCAAAAACAACCCACAAGTATACTGCTTGGGCTGCCTGTGCTCACTACGGTTCGTTTTTACCAAGGGAAAACCGGAGTTAACCTGGAGAAAATTTTAACTCGCATGAAGTGCCCGGTCCGTGAATTGAACCAGGCACCACTATAGAACGATAGAACAAGACAGGTATGCTTTGACGGTTTCTAAGAATTTCTTTGCCTTTTCATAAAATTCGTCTTCAAGTACGAAAGACACAAGGAATGTTTTACTTTCCTGTTTCAGGTTTATCATTTCTCGGTAGAAAGCCTCACGATCAACACCTTCGGGGTGAAAAGGGTAGGGATGACCGTCGAAAAACCTAAAAAAATACCCTAAAAAATACCAAGCCGTAAAAACTGCCTACCCTAAAAAATACTGCGTAGCCTGAAAAAAAAACCTAAAAATACCTACAAAAATAACTGACCATACAGTAATTCTGTATGACCGTTTATTGTTGGCTTGGCACCCATGATTCGAGACTGACTTTTTTTAGCATTCTGTCGCGAGAACCCTAAAAAATACCAGTTTTCAGGAAAGAACCAGGACTTTGCTTTGACAAACCTAAAAAATACCAAAATGACGATTTCAACCCTTTGAAATTTACTTGCAGATGTACAAATAGTTGTGTTAACTAGGGGGAGGGGAGGAGGAACTAGAAGAACTGTTCCGTTCATCCACCCCCCCCCCCCCCCCCCCCCCCACCCCCCCCCCCCCCCTCCCCAATTGGGACAGACATGGTAATAAATTACAAGTCCTTGTATGATAAATATATTACATTTTAACTTTTCCTTTGCTAGAAATGCATTGCTGTATTTTGATACAAAGAACACAAATGGAACCAACATAAACCCTGAGGTTTTACAGCGAAATGTAACATAATGTAAACTAAACAATGTTGGTCACCCTGTGTTTATACAAATCCATGTTGGTCACCCTGTGTTTCTGATACAAATCCATGTTGGTCACCCTGTGTTTCTATATAAATCCATGTTGGTCATCCTGTGTTTCTATACAAATCCATGTTGGTCACCCTGTGTTTCTGATACAAATCCATGTTGGTCACCCTGTGTTTATACAAATCCATGTTGGTCACCCTGTGTTTCTGATACAAATCCATGTTGGTCACCCTGTGTTTATAAATCCATGTTGGTCACCCTGTGTTTCCGATACAAATCCATGTTGGTCACCCTGTGTTTCTATACAAATCCATGTTGGTCACCCTGTGTTTCTGATACAAATCCATGTTTCTGTACAAATCCATGTTGGTCACCCTGTGTTTCCGTGGCTTTAAATATTTAGCTACCCCAGTCAAGTGCCTTCACAAATTCCTCCTCAGAAAACTGCAATAGCTTTGCTGCTTCAATATGCATCTGAAAATCAACAAAACAAATTCACCAATTGAAACTAAAAAAGTGACACCATCACTATCTTCTAATCATCACTATCACTGATCATCATCATCATCATCATTGACACTACCATTACTACTATCATTACCACCACTACTACTATCATTATCACCACTACTACTATCATTACCACCACCACTACTATCATCATCATAATCACTACTATCATCATCATCACCACCACCACTATCACTACCACCACTACTACTATCATTACCACCACCACTACTATCATCATCATAATCACTACTATCATCATCATCACCACCACCACTATCACTACCACCATTATCACAATTCAAACACACCTTTTGTCTTTTCAAGATGTCAATAAGTTTCATCTGTTTCTTAAATCCTGTCATCAACTCATTTTTCTGTTTTTCCAGTCTCTTGTTCTCAGCCAAAAGTTGGTCCAGTCGGCGCCTTTCTTGTTCACTTGTGTCCTTATAAATAAACTTTAATCTCAGACAAAACTTCTAAACTGTCACATAAATCAGACCAAATCCAAGCATATAAGATCTCCCTAGTGAACATGTACCTTAGAGCTAGACTTGGCTTTATGGAGTGCAGACTTGTTCTTCTCTACTTCCTCCAATGCACGATTTAGTCTAAAAGCAATAAACAAATTAAAGTGTTGACTCTCTCTAAGCTGGACACATCCCAGGCCAACTTGTTGTCCATCTTAGCAAGATTCCCTGACTGTATTGACTGTATATGGAATGGATGTGTGTAACTACATGCATGGAAGAGGGGAGGTAACAGCTACAGGGTGCACTATTACCCCTATTATCAAATTCAGGTGCTAAATCAACAAAATTGTTGTTGTTGTTGTTGTTGTACCCCTCTGAAAATCACCTATGGGTGTCAAAAGGACTGACAATATTTACATGTATGTCGAATAACAGTAATTGCATTACATATTAAGAATATTTTTGTTTAATAATATTAAATATTTTATACCTGACTTCCACCACATTTTTGTTGGAAACAAATTGTTTCTGTTCTCTCTGTGCACCTTCAAGCTCCTTTATAATAATAAATCAATCATAGGATTGATTTGGTTAATAATAATAATAGGTTTAGTGAAATGCAAATGTTCGGGCAACTTCCAGTAAATACATACAGCTTATTTGACATTTTAGTGTGTAGTACGGCTGGATATTTTTACGAGTCTGCTCACGGGCTCGACAAAATACAAAGACAAGTAAAAATTTCCAGCCTTACTACACACTAAAATGTTAAATAAGTTATTTATTATCCAACCCTTTTGTGATGCGAAAAATACACTCATCCACCCGTGAACGATATTTATATAAAAGTGCGCGTGCGAAATAGACGAGTAAAAATATCGCTGGATATTTTTACTCGCTCCAGTCCCTACTCGCGCGATATTTTTACTCGTCTATGTATAGTTGGATAATAAAGTTGCATACCGATTACTTGAGTGACACTCCCACTTATGATGTACATGTAATCTATATCTACATCTATTTTATTACTTTACAAAACTAGCCACTTCGGCATAGATAAGCCACTTCGGCATACAATGTAGATAAGCCACTTCGGCATAGATAAGCCACTTCAGCATACAATGTAGATAAGCCACTTCGGCATAGATAAGCCACTTCAGCATACAATGTAGATAAGCTACTTCGGCATAGATAAGCCACTTCAGCATACAATGTAGATAAGCCACTTCAGCATACAATGTAGATAAGCCACTTCAGCATAGATAAGCCACTTCAGCATACAATGTAGATAAGCCACTTCGGCATAGATAAGCCACTTCAGCATACAATGTAGATAAGCTACTTCGGCATAGATAAGCCACTTCAGCATACAATGTAGATAAGCCACTTCGGCATAGATAAGCCATTTCGGCATAGATAAGCCACTTTGGCATAGATAAGCCATTTCGGCATAGATATGTGGTGAGATTTGGATGGTTTGGAGCCTAATTTGGATACATTCAGGACTACCTAAGAATGGAGGGTCAGAGCAAGTGTTCTGGGGCCCAGGACAGGATGTGAGTATGGTTAAAGCCAGTTACCGGTATAGACAAAGGATTAGAATGATAAAAGTATTGAAACACTTTGTAAGAATGCTTTTTGATAAAAAGCAGAAACAATCATGGTGTATCAAACACTGGGCATTGGAGCTCCATTTTGGTGTCCAAGCTGAATGTCCTCACCACGACATACATGTACCTACATGTACCAACATGTACATGTACACCTTGCACTTTAAAATGCCCCCTGAGCTTCAAATTCCTGCTAACAGTAACTATTCCCCATGATTTCCTTCACTCTAATTCACACATTTTTACCATTCAATAACTCAGACTCCTGCTAAATGTAACTCAACCTCTTTCCATCTTCCAAGAGAGCTGTAGTTATTAGGATTCAACTGTAGATTTAACAGACTAACCTTTTTTGTTGATGACAGAAGCTGTTCCAAGCTTTCGCTCTTGCTTTTTGACTCAGTGTATAGTTTTTTTGTACTTATCGATTTGTGACTGAAGAAAAAATGTAGAAGGTAACATGTACGTAGCAAAGCTAATAATATTCACACACAAAATGATTGCCTCTGATTTGGTAATAGCAGTGCATTTATGTTATTTATTATCTATTAATTATTAATATTAAAATCTGTAACACATACATTTAATTTTACCAATTTTTAATGAAAAATAAATGATTTTCTCATGATGTTTGGGATTAATATATTATGATTTAATATATATTGCAGGACTTTTGAGAAATACACTCCTTTGGTCAAATTAATCCCCAAATGCACTTGAAACCATATAATTACCTATATTTATTTACTTGATGTTTACAGACTTAGAGAAAAGAGTGTCATGTCATAATTATCATACATATATGTACATGCTGTCTTGTAACATTGTACCTGTAAAGCAGAATTACTCTTTTGCTGCCTGGCTTGTTCTTCTGTAAGCTGTTTGACTTTACTTTGTAACGATGTCATATGATCATCCTGTTGGTGGAGTTATTGGAATTCCTTTTTTAAGTCTACATGATTAGTGGCTGCATTGGTGTACAATGATAAATTCAAAGGTAAAGGAAATCTATAACACCATGAAAAAGAGTACTTAACTTTACTAATGTTTTGAGCCTCAGCCCTTTGTCGGAGTAAGAGGTAAAAGGCGAACACAAATGGTGATAAAGCAACAACTATTTGTTGTTGATCCTACATACATATATATTGACCTCTTATTGATCATGATTTATCATTATACACCAATGCAGCCCATACTAGTGTACTCACTAACTAGTTTCCATGTACATGACAATGATATTTCTTTGTTTCATTCTCAAGAACTGAAAACCAATTTTTTTGAAATGCATCCGACATTGTTACTGCCAATTCCGATGAAACGCGACCACCTAGACGTTGATTTGATGGTTTGTAGTTTGCATTAGGTGGACGTCAATCACATGTGAATCATCGAAGTATGAATATTTTTCGCTCAATAATTCAATTGTATCGTTTATTAGCCATTTCCAACCAGACTAAACCAATATGAAAGTTAAATCTAGCACGTTAGAGCTTAATCTACATTCCGTAATTCCGCTAAAGCAATGTACAAACTCAATCTCAAAGTCTAGGTGGTCGCGTTTCATCAGAATCGGCGGTAATTCAAATGAGTTATTACCTTGTTAGAACACTCTGATGACAAGCGGTCCATTTCTTGTCTTGCATTACATGCAGCTTGCTTTTAAAAATCTGATAGTTGCCTCTAACAAGACAAGATACACATACTGTAAATCACAGACGTTTTCAACAGAATAATAATAATAACAATAATAATAATAATAGCGTTTATAAATCTGGGTCTCTACCTGAGGGCCCATCTCTTCTGCACCAGATGGTAGAATATCGGTCTGTGAAAAGTAGGCGTGGTGTTAAAGCCCTCGTCCCTTGCCTCGTCTTCTAAACTTGTAATTTTTGTAACTAAATTGATTCTCTCTGCAAGAAAGTCGGCCCACGTCTGGGCTTTTTTCGGCTGCCTGGTGTTTTTGGTTTTACTCATTATTGGTTCCTGACTTTGGTCTTTCTGTGCCAGTCTTTGATTTGGGTCTGTGTTGATACAAAATTATATAAATGATCACAATAAAAAACTTATTGGATGAAGGAAAAGAGTTCTTCAATTCAAGTGTGCCTGACATGTACATGCTTTCAAGACAATAACAAAAAATCACCAGCATCTGAACAGTATGGTACATGTATACTATGAGAGTATTGTAATAATATTGCAATGTAGTAAGGTAAACAGTATGGTATGCAGTAATAAGATACAATTATGAGCGGCGAAAACTGTATGGTATTTACAATGGCGAGCAGCCAAAGGGCAAGCCCTTGTAAAATACCATACAGTTCGGACACAAATATTGTATCGGACTTATCGAATCCAATGATGTATAATGGGATGTTTTACTATAATTTGGGTTGAATAGATTTAACAGTTTGGCACGAGAAATCCAAGTTAAAGTGAATGCAAATGAGAACGATTCGTATCCGATTTAAATGTCTGCTAGCTTATGAATTTCTATTGTATTTCCCCATTAATTATTCTAATAGTTACTTATTCGTTTGTAATCGTTGTAAATAATAATAATAATGTAGAAATACATAAACCTTACATGTACATACCGCTTTTTATTTTCTTGACAGAGGGTCTGTTGTTAGTAGTTACCTATAGAAAAACATTACCTTTTAGAACATGGAGAGATATCATCTACCATACATGGATGGCTGCCAGCCAAAAAAAATAATGCCATATAGTACATCTGTGTATAGTGTATGCTAAATTCAATGTATTTAGTACATACATGTTGTATAGAAGGAAACTGGACATCTAAACTTGTGTAGAGAGGAAATCCCTGAAATAAATCACTAG
>JAUJYZ010000262.1:202500-251791 GCA_033675265.1 Actinostola sp. cb2023 | reverse complement strand
AATGGATTACATGTTACAATTGTACTTTGTTAAATATCCCAGATATGTATAGCACTATAGATGATAACCAGGTAGACAACCTCGTTGTTCAAGCCACAAATCATCATCCTGGTTTGGTATAAGGAATGCTAAGAGGATACTTAAAAAGCCAAGGTTTTCTCATCCAATGTGAAAGAATAAGATCATCTCTATGGCGAAACGTGATCCGATTGGGTGATGGAGAGGCGGAAGAGTACCATCAAGAGGCGCCAGTATAATGTAAAGTATCCTCTGTCCCTATGGCATATTGATGGGAATCACAAACTTATCAGGTAATTCATGATAATAACCTCTTTAATCTTTAATGTGTATACTTTCCAATACAGTAACAACTTAACTAGAATTTTGAATAATGATATGGTATATTACATTTTATTAAATAATAATAATAATAATAATAAAAAAGTGGGTAAAATTCAAAACAAAGATTTTTGTAAGTATGTTATGTTATGTTTATGTTATGTTATGTTACATGTATGTTACATGTATGTTTACATGTATGTTACATGTATGTTTACATGTATGTTACATGTATGTTACATGTATGTTACATGTATGTAAAAATGTACATGTATGTTACATGTATGTTACATGTATGTTACATGTATGTTACATGTATGTTACATGTATGTTACATGTATGTTACATGTACAGCCATTTGCAAAAATTCTGGCCGCTACGAAATATCAATATATCATATATATCGGATGCATTATTAGTAATTAAATAATCGAAAATTCCCCTTAAAGCGGGTTAACGCCAGCAAAGTTGGTAGAATTATTTAGTATAATGTTTATCTTAGTCTTACGTTTTGTTGTTTGTAAATTTTGCTTCATTTAATAGTATTAGTGATGCACCCGATATATTGATATATTGATATACCGTGGCGGCCAGAATTTTTGCAAATGACTGTATGTTATGTTTTACATGTATGTTATGTTACATGAATGTTATGTTACATGAATGTTATGTTACATGAATGTTATGTTACATGAATGTTATGTTACAGGTATGTTATGTTACATGTATGTTATGTTACATGTATGTTTTATGTTTACATGTACAGCAATATTCAGAAAATTCTGATCCATTTTGACCTAAAATACATATATATCAAAAAACCTACTTTAGATTATGGGATGGCTACACTGATATTTTTTTGCTAGTTGTCTGCCAGCGAGGCTTTATGAAAAAAAATATCAGCGTAGTCATCCCATTATTTTAAGTAGGTTTTTGATATATATGTATTTTAGTCAAAATGATCAGAATTTCTGCATATTGCTGTATGTTATGTTACATGTTACTGTTATGTTATGTTACATGTATGTTATGTTATGTTACATGTATGTTATGTTACATGTAATGTTATGTTACATGTATGTTATGTTACATGTATGTTATGTTACATGTATGTTATGTTACATGTATGTTATGTTACATGTACGTTATGTTACATGTATGTTATGTTACAGGTATGTTATGTTACATGTATGTTATGTTACATGTATGTTATGTTACATGTATGTTTATGTTACATGTATGTTATGTTACATGTATGTTATGTTACATGTATGCTATGTTCCATGTATGTTATGTTACATGTATGTTATGTTATATTTACATGTATGCTATGTTTCATGTATGTTATGTTTACATGTATGCTATGTTATGTTTTTACATGTATGTTATGTTACATGTATGTTATGTTACATGTATGTTATGTTACAAATGTATGTTATGTTACATGTAGGCTATGTTACATGTATGTTATGTTACATGTATGTTATGTTTACATGTATGTTATGTTTCATGTATGTTATGTTTCATGTATGTTATGTTACATGTACGTTATGTTACATGTATGTTATGTTACATGTATGTTATGTTACATGTATGTTATGTTACAGGTATGTTATGTTATGTTACATGTATGTTATGTTACATGTATGTTATGTTACATGTACGTTATGTTACATGTATGTTATGTTACATGTGTGTGTTATGTTACATGTATGTTATGCTATATTATATTTATTAGTTAGGAGGGCCACAAGTTTGTTAGCTTTAGCTATTAAGTGCTAGCATTGGAAAATAAAGACTTTACTTTACTTACTAATAAAATAATTAATTATAAAATATAATTATTTGAAAATTAAAATTCACACGAGCACGCCTACAGCAATGGCCTTAAGTTCAGTCTCAGGAATTACAGATGTAAAAAGTTAACCATACAATAATTACGTTCTACACATACACATCACTGAAATTTATTTTTCCAACTTTTTAGCCTTAAACAAAAAATCCATATATAGTGCAAAGAAAACATAATCAATTTTCTGTGAAATGATTGCTTTGAAGCTGTTATGACGTCACTTTGTTTGAAGAGCCTCAAAAATAACCAAAATAGTCATATCTTTTGTCCGACCATAAGACAAAAACATAAACAGGTAAAGCTTCTAACTTTTTGGTGTTTAAAGTATCATATCTGTACTTTTAATCTACTTCAAATTGTTCTTTTCGTTTTCTAGTACAAAAAGCGATCGATATTCCATCACTAATCTATGTTATAGAATGAAATTAAAAAAAAATGTGTCATATGCACTTTAAGGTGAAATGTATACCCTATCATCTAAGATCAAAAGCTCAAAACTATACCCTATATCCAGCAGCACATAATGTATACATAAATAAGAATCATGGCAAGTCAAAAAAATATAGAAGGGTTCTAAATAGAAAAGAGGGGGGGGGGGGTTGGGGGGTCACTTGAATTTTTTTTCACAATTAGTTTTTGATCCAGCCAGCCCGGCCCCCAGACATAAATATGAATGGCCCTTTAAATTGAATTATGATTCAATAAATATAAATATATTAAAGCACTAGAAGTTGGAATTATTAATTTGCACAATCAGCAACTAAGAGTAGCATGCAGTTATTATTTTTAGTGTTTATATTTTCCATCAATTGTTTTAGTGCAAATGGCATCTGCAGATGAAGAGGATTCCAGTGGCAACATAGTTGCTGCACCCTGCAGGAGTAATGATACTTCACAACCATCATCCTGGATTGACTTCAAGCCTTCCTGCAGCAACAACTACTCTCTACTGAAGCTAAAGTAATCAGAGAAGAATTTATGAATTACTTCAACCTTGAAGGAGCTGTGGAATGGCAGTGGAGGCAGTGTGGTCGATAGACTGAAATTTAAATTTCTAGAAACAAGTCATTTGTTTAGAACTTGTTATAAATAGAGTGCAAACCATATGTCCGTGGAAACAGTGCTAACTAATTATTACTAAATAGCACTGATGCCCGGGGGGGGAGGGGGGTACTCCCATATATGGGCTATATGGGGACGTGCCGCTGGACAGGGTATGGTTTTTGGCCTCTGGTGTCCTGAACAGGGTATATAATTTTTATGTGAGCCTGTCCTATACAGGGTATGGTACCGGTAATGCCGGTATTTAGCCAACCGAGATGTGAGAAGTTTGCCGATCTTTAGCAGGTCATCGGTCAACAGAACATGTGAAAATTATGTAAAAGAAGACAGTGTGCATTTTGTCCTTTGTCCTAAACAGGGTCCTAAAATAGAAGGTGTTGTTCTAGACAGGGTAGGTATTTTTGATTTTTGTTGTCCTAAACAGGGTCATGGTTTCAAACCGTCAGCGGCACCCCTATACCCAAACATGGGCAAGTAACCCCCCCTCGGCACTGAGTAAACCCCCCCCTCCCCCACAGACATATGGTTTGTACTCTAACCTTTAATTATTGTTGAATGGACAAAGGAACAATTTATAATGTGACAAAACATTGCATATGAAATGAAAAATGCATATACAGCTATTTAAAAAAAATGTTGAAAATTGAATACTGCATACTGAATAGTGTATTCCAAGACCAAAGGGCATTGTGGGTCTCGTTTATTTTGAAATAAAAAGTAAATATACTGAAGGAATGGTCAACGCTCAGCGTGCGTCCATCGAGTTCTGGATGCATGCTCGCGCATGCTGTTTATATAGCGATTTGTTCGCCATATGGAACTGGAATACACAAAAAATAAAATAAAATATTATTATTTATATTACTTTAGACAATATTACACAAGTCCCAAAATGCAGTTCGGTCTTGGAATACACTATTTAGAATGCAGTATTCAGTATCAATGTTTTTATTCAGTACAATTAATACTTTCTGTATATATATTTAAGGAATATAAAACACACACACATTTCTCTGTACTCTAGCTGTGATATAGACACTCTTACAGTGCGAATCAAATTTTCTAAATCACATTTGTGACACTGAATAACAGAATGATGTCGAATTCTACAATTTAAACTGTTTTCTTGTTCACTCTTGATCATATACATACACATAAAGTAAAATATGTGCTTTTAAAACGAAAATTTGTGCAGATTCTATTGTTTAAATACTCAATTGTGATTGGATAATTTGTATGAACATTTGTTTGGGTGGCCTTGGTTCGTGTATATAGTCATACTGTAAGGAGTACGTTGCAGCGAAATATTGTCACGAAGCCTCGAGCAAAGTTCTTCTATACACTACATGTACAGCAGTTGCTTTGGCTCAACCGTCCTTTCAAGTAATAGCAGCAGTACAGCAAAACAATGTCAGTCCATCTTAGTGAGGGTCAGATGAAGCCTCCAATCCACTTTGATTCCTTTTCAACAACTACACTATCCAGAACGTCCAAGTTGTAGTTTTCGTCGAACGCTCGTAAATCGATGTGTTTTTAAACTTCAAAAGTTCTTTGAAAATTCATCTCCAGAACGTGCCAAGATGAAAAACTGTGTTTTTTGTAATGTTTAGATAAATCTATTTTGTAAATTTTCCACGGAAAATGTGTAGTTTTGAGAAAATAGAGCACTTTGAGCGACATTTGCTGGTGTAAAGTCGTCTTCAGGTTTTGAACACTTTGAATGAATTGAGAAATACGTGCGCAGGTTTAGAAGAATTTGTCAGTTGATCAGAAGTATTGATAACAATAAATCTGTTTTTGACCGGTAAAATCCTTGTCTTTTATGTTTAGTTGTGTGTATATGTAGACCACTTTTAGCGGCTTTTGCTTGTGTATTAAAAGTTGTCTTCAGTATATTGAACAATTTGAAAGAATTGAGATATATTCGTGCGCCAGTGTGAAGAATTTGTCAGTTGATCAGAATTATTGATAACAATAAATCAGTTTTTGACGCGTAAAAGCCATGGCTATGTTATAAAAGCAATGGTGGTCAATGCTTAGCTGTGCGTATATCCAGTTCTGGATGCACTTGGTCGGCTGCTAAGCACTCAAGAAGCTAGAGTCGCACTCGGCTACGCCTCGTGCGACTCTTACGCTTCTCTCGTGCTTAGCAGCCTCCCGCGTGCATCCAGAACTGGATATACGCACGCTAAGCATTGACCATTCCTTTAAAAGTCATGACGTCATAAAAAAATAATTTTTTGCTTTTATAAATTTTTGATTTCCAGTTCAGATAGAATATCATGAAAGAAGTTCACACACCAATGTTTATGACAATCGGTTAAATAGCGGTCAAGATATGGCCAGTTGAGTTTAGAAAGGAGTCGAAAATACAGTGATTTGTTAAGGCAAATTATATATTCAACTGGCCATATCTTGACCGCTATTTAACCGATTGTCATAAACATTGGTGTGTGAACTTCTTTCATGATATTCTATCTGAACAGGAAATCAAAATTTATAAAAGCAAAATTAATTATTTCGTGACGTCACACTTTAGTACTCTATTGGTTGCAACGTACACAAGGATACTACCACTGAGCTGGATATGCCTAAATACCCATAGTAAATGTCCATCTTGTTATCTGCAAGAGCTCTCACACTAGTTTTTATATTTTATGATTATAAGGTGCATGAGCAGCAAGTTATGTTATGTTAAAAACAAGACATGATTTACATAGAAGGAAAGGTAACAAGGAATAAACACAAAATGACTTGTAGGAGAGAAGGAAGGACAAGAGATGACGTGAGTTGAATCTACATGTAATATGTGCCTAATTATCAATAAGCTAAGCTGACTGTTTAGCTCTTGATAATCAAAAAAGGTTGTCAAGGACATCAGTCCATAGCGGCATAGGGCAGGATCTTTAGCCAAAAATGGCACTTCCTGTATGAAAAGCTAGACAAAGTTTGAATCAAAGTTTATGAAATATTTCTGGCATACATGCCATTCAAGCACCATCCAAGCTGTTACCATAATGCAATTCAGTCTTGGTACGACCTATTGCCTATGGACCGATGTCCAAGACAACCTTTTTAAATTGAACTACACTGTAGGTGTATACAGTACAGTGTACATGTATGATGTGGTTTACTGCGATTCTCAGCCATACACAACTAACAACACTTATTTCTTGTTTCACTTGTTTCACTTATTTTTATATTTCTGATGGTTGTTTCTTATAGACGTATGTATATAGTATATATACAATGTACATACAGCAATATGCAGAAATTCTGATCCTTTTGACTAAAATACACATGTACATGTATATCAAAGACCTATTTAAAATCATGGGATTAAGCTACCATGAATTTTTTTTCCGTAAAGCCTCGCTGGCAGACAAGTAGAAAAAAATATCAGCGTAGCCATCCCATAATTTTAAGTAGGTTTTTGATATATATGTATTTTTAGTTAAAATGATCAGAATCTCTGCATATTGCTGTACATATATAGTATGTATAATAGTATACATGTACCATTGAATAATCGCAAGAGAAAAATTAGGTAAGAGAAGGAATCCCTGGTATTGGGGTCTTGACCCATCATGTGCCCCGTTAATGCTATTTTTAGAATCAATCTATCTTTAGAACGGAACGTGATTGGTCAGATCATATAAGGCGAGGTCGCGGAGGCCGTTACGCACGGTTTGAATCAGGTTTTGAATTGAGCGAAGTCAAGCGAAGAAATCTTCTCAACTTAGCGAAGATTTTACAAATTTTTACTTCGACAACTCAATAAAGGATTTTACCAAATTATCCTTTTGGGATTTGACTGAAATTATTGTGAATTTGGGACACTTGAGACGATTCTAAATAGAGGAAAACAGCTTCAGTTTGCCGTGTCCTTCGACAGAGAAAACCGATAATTTGTTGTAGCCGGGGCGTCTTGTAGGACTGCAGATGGTTGAATTAAATTTTCATGTCCACAATATGGCTGGTACTTCAAGGTTTTGGTGATGTTGGCTCTTGTATAGTTTCCTTCGTGTTTTCCAACCTGAGAATAACGCTTGGACTTCGTAATTCAGTGTTGAATACAAGTGCCGGTAAGACCACTTTAACTTTAGAGTTTGTTTTCGTGATTGCTTTGACTTTGATCGTTGTGTAGTTTATATTTTTGTAGCACCTTAATTTTGCTCAATTCGCCTGAGTATTCGTAAAATCCTTCAATGAATCTTAGATAATTAAATTGTGGCCTTTTCTCAGAGAGTTGACGATATTGTTTCGCTCATGCAGTTTTGTATTTGTATTCAGTGCAGACTTTGCATGTAAACATCATAGAAATCGTGCGACCACTGCTTTGTTATCTTGGAGCAGAAGCTGTGTAGTAGTTTTGCTTTTCTTTTTACTGCGGTTCTCAGTATTATGCGAACTCAGAACATTCAAACAGTCGGCTGGACTTGGTTTTTCGCTACCCGTGAATCAAATTCAAAACTCAAACGAATTCCAAACTAAATACATTCTTCGACCAAATGATCCATAATTTAGCTCAAAATCATATTTGGTTTCCATTTGGTGGGTCGACCTTCTGACTTTTATTTTTAAGTTTACTGATTTTTTATGTCGATTGACGGCAGCGAAAAAACCAAGTTCCAGCCGACTGCTTGAATGTCTGAGTTCGAATAATACTGAGAATCGCAGTAATGACAACAAATAAAAAAGTTTTTGAAAGGAAAAACCAAGGTAAGGTTGAGTATTTTAAAATTCTACAAGTCAAGAGTGGTTGCGCGGGCATGGTAACTAAAAGCTAAAAATAGCTTCGATCTAAAAAAATAGAATTAACGGGGCACATGATGGGGTTACCAGGGATTCCTTCTCTTACCTCATTTTCTCTTGATAATCGTTGTTGGGTTGAAAATTATGAAAGCTATGACCAAAAGGAATTCTGGTGTTAATCTCTTTCTACATGTAGCTGGACAACATTAATGACATTGACTGTACAAAACATGTACATATTGAATGACAATTGATATTAATATCCATTTCTTTTTGTCTCCTAGTAATTCTGCCAGACTCGGTCCATCCTGAATGTATTCAGTTATTTATTACTCTATTTTTAATTTGATTAGCATTTTGTAATAATTACAATTTTTTGATTTTGTTTTCAATTTGATCAGTAATAGTTTTTGATTTGATTATTTGTATATTTTATCAAGTGATATATCAATTTAATAAAGTTATGTACATGTACTCTGTTTATGGACCTGTCATTTATTAGAGGGGGGCTGGTGCAAAAGGGGGAGGACCATTATTTTATGTGTCAACCAAAAGCGTAGCCTGCAAAAAGCTGCCTTCTCTTTGATGCTCAGTCAGCTGCTTTTCACAGGCTATACCAAAAGGGGAGGGTCACAAAAATTTGGAAAAGCATTTAAGAAAAGATCACATATACCAGTTTGTAAACAGAAAGTTTTAATAGGCTTCGAACAACAGTCATGTACAGAAGTATTGAACAATTAAGCAGTCGTTCGTCATTGTCTGAACGTACTACATGAAGTACAAATCTGCATCGGTAATATATATACAATAAAGGTTGTCAGAGAGAAAGGTGATAGGATAGGAGAATGGCCATTCTAAGGTTGTCCAGGCCCGTAGCCAGACCAAAATCTCTCCCAAGGCAATTCTGCCAGTGCAGCCAAAAATGTTTATAGCTGCGCATTGTGGACAGTCAGCCTTTTTTGTCAATTCAGTTAAAAGATAAATATAATCAGCGATGTTTTACCGAGGCAAGGCTCGCCTCATACTGGCTACGGGCCTGTTGTCAGAGAGAAAGGTGATAGGATTGGAGATAGAATGGTCAATCTAAGACCAAAGTTGACTGTGGGTCAGTTGAAATCATTCTATCTTAGTTTTATTCTGTTAATTACTTATACTTACAACTGAAAGCTTTATGAACTAAATTGTCAGGTTATTTGCATACACCTATACACAAATCTACAGTTCCATCTGGTCTTAGAAGTGACAATTCTTCTATAGATCTCCTATCACATTTCTCTCAGACAATCTTAGAATGACCATTCTCCTATCTCCTATCACATTTCTCTCAGACAATCTCAGAATGACCATTCTCCTATCACCCACTTTCTCTCCGACAACCTTTTACGAAATATGCCGTATATAATAATAATAATATTTGTATAATATATGTAAGTATAGCCTGCGTAGCCCGGCGCTGGGGAAAAAGGAGGGGAAGAGAGGGGGAGGGGGACTGGGGAGAAGGGGGAAGGAGGGGGAGTCCCCTCCTTCCCCTTCCCCTTCCCCTTCCCCCTTCCCCTTCCCCTCCTCCCTCTCTTCCCCTCCTTTTTCCCCTGCGCCGGGCTACGCAGGCTAATGTAAGTACAGAGTCTCCAACCATACCGATTTCCTCGGGATTATCCCATTTTGCCTCGAGATGTTCAAAAGAGACTCACACCTTTTAAGTTCGCTAAAGTGTCCCCTACAATTCAAATCCTGATTTGGGAAGATCCATAGGTTGGACACTCGGAGGGTTTCGGGACCATATTGAAGAAGTGACTGAAGCGGGCTAGGGATAAAAAGGGAAATAAGAGAAGGAATAAACTATATTGACTGTGGTCATATGGCTTGGCCAATGTATATCAGGGAAACTGAGTTCGCTATTCCCAGCCGATGCGTTTCAGCCGTTAAAAAGTAGATTAACTGTAGTCCTTAGAAATGATATATGAGCGTAAACTATGCGACACATCCCCTGTGTAGAAAACGAGGGGTGATAGGATTTCGACAAGAAATGTGTGTATATTCTATCATGCTCAGAACGAACGATAGTTGATGTTAATTTGTCACGCCAACTCGATACACTTTGGGGTTGAAGCAATAGGAAACCAACTCTGAATATTTGGAGTTTTTAATGTCAGTAACTAATGGTTCTTTTTCACGATAGTATAGCCTATGTATATAGGGGGAAGGCGTGTCAGAGTCCGTTTCGTATCGGTCAACGTTTCCAACTGACTTCTTTATTCTCAGGCTGCGTTTTATAAGTTAAAAAGTATATAGATTGACTGTGGTCCCAAGATCTAGAAAATGATATGAGCGTACTACGAGACATCTCTTGGTATCCCGGGTGTAGAAAACGAGGGGTGATAGGATTACGACAAGAAATGTGTGTATATTCTATCATGCTCAGAACGAACGATAGTTGATGTTATCTTGTCACCCCAACTCAATACACTTTGGGGTTGAAGCAATAGGAAACCAGCTCTGAATATTTGGAGTTTTAATGTCAGTAACTAATGGTTCTTTTTCACGATAGTATAGCCTATGTATATAGGGGGAAGGCGTGTCAGAGACCGTTTCGTATCGGTCAACGTTTCCAACTGACTTCTTTATTCCCAGGCTGCGTTTATAAGTTAAAAACTGAAGTAGATTGACTGTGGTCCCAAGATCTACGGAAATGATATGAGCGTATACGTAACATCTCTTGGTATGATCGCGGGAGTAGAAAACGAGGGGTGATAGGATTTCGACAAGAAATGTGTGTATTTTCTATCATGCTCAGAACCATAGTTAGAACGAACGATAGTTGATGTTAATTTGTCACTCCAACTCGATATACTTTGCGGTTGAAGTGATAGGAAACCAGCTCTGAATATTTGGAGTTTTAATGTCAGTAACTAATGGTTCTTTTTCACGATAGTATAGCCTATATGTATATAGGGGGAAGGCGTGTCAGAGTCCGTTTCGTATCGGTCAACGTTTCCAACTTACTTCTTTATTCTCAGGCTGCGTTTATAAGTTAAAAAGTAGATTGACTGTGGTCCCAAGATCTAGAAATGATATGAGCGTATACGAAACATCTCTTGGTATCCCGGGTGTAGAAAACGAGGGGTGATAGGATTTCGACAAGAAATGTGTGTATTTTCTATCATGCTCAGAACGAACGATAGTTGATGTTAATTTGTCACTCCAACTCGATATACTTTGCGGTTGAAGTGATAGGAAACCAGCTCTGAATATTTGGAGTTTTAATGTCAGTAACTAATGGTTCTTTTTCACGATAGTATAGCCTATGTATATAGGGGGAAGGCGTGTCAGAGTCCGTTTCGTATCGGTCAACGTTTCCAACTGACTTCTTTATTCTCAGGCTGCGTTCATAAGTTAAAAAGTAGATTGACTGTGGTCCCAAGATCTAGAAATGATATGAGCGTACTACGAAACATCTCTTGGCATCCCGGGTGTAGAAAACGAGGGGTGATAGGATTTCGACAAGAAATGTGTGTATTTTCTATCATGCTCAGAACGAACGATAGTTGATATTAATTTGTCACCCCAAGTCGATACACTTTGGGGTTGAAGCAATAGGAAATCAGCTCTGAATATTTGGAGTTTTAATGTCAGTAACTAATGTTGATTTGGCTTAGCCGCGGGCAGTTCTTTTTCACGATAGTATACTAGCTTATGTATATGGGGGAAAAGCGTGTCAGAGTTCGTTTCGTATCGGTCAACGTTTCCAACTGACAGTTCTTTATAAGTTAAAAAGTAGATTGACTGTGGTCCCAAGAAATGATATGAGCGAATAGGAGACATCTCTTGTGCTCGGGTGTAGTAAACGAGGGGTGATAGGATTACGACAAGAAATGTGTGTATATTCTATCATGCTCAAAACGAACGATAGTTGATGTTATCTTTTCACCCCAACTCCAACCCCAACTGGTTCTTTTTCACGATAGTATAGCCTATGTATATAGGGGGAAGGCGTGAGAGTTCGTTTCGTATCGTCAACGTTTCCAACTGACTTCTTTATTCTCAGGCTGCGTTTATAAGTTCGCCTTCCCCCCCTATATGCATAGGCTATCGTGAAAAAGAACACCATTAGTTAATGAGATTAAAACTCCAAATATTCAGAGCTGGTTTCCTATTGCTTCAACCCAAAGTGTATCGAGTTGGGGTGACAAATTAACATCAACTATCGTTCGTTCTGAGCATGATAGAAAATACACACATTTCTTGTCGAAATCCTATCACCCCTCGTTTTCTACACCCGGGATACCAAGAGATGTTTCGTAGTACGCTCATATCATTTCTAGATCTTGGGACCACAGTCAATATACTTTTTAACTTATAAACGCAGCATGAGAATAAAGAAGTCAGTTGGAAACTTTGACCGATACGAAACTTACTCTGACACGCCTTCCCCTATATACATAGGCTATACTATCGTGAAAAAGAACCATTAGTTACTGACATTAAAACTCCAAATATTCAGAGTTGGTTTCCTATTGCTTCAACCCCAAAGTGTATCGAGTTGGGGTGACAAATTAACATCAACTATCGTTCGTTCTGAGCATGATAGAATATACACACATTTCTTGTCGAAATCCTATCACCCCTCGTTTTCTACACAGGGGATGTGTCGTATAGTTTACGCTCATATATCATTTCTAAGGACTACAGTTAATCTACTTTTTAACGGCTGAAACGCATCGGCTGGGAATAGCGAACTCAGTTTCCCTGATATACATTGGCCAAGCCATATGACCACAGTCAATATAGTTTATTCCTTCTCTTATTTCCCTTTTTATCCCTAGCCCGCTTCAGTCACTTCTTCAATATGGTCCCGAAACCCTCCGAGTGTCCAACCTATGGATCTTCCCAAATCAGGATTTGAATTGTAGGGGACACTTTAGCGAACTTAAAAGGTGTGAGTCTCTTTTGAACATCTCGAGGCAAAATGGGATAATCCCGAGGAAATCGGTATGGTTGGAGACTCTGTACTTACATTAGCCTGCGTAGCCCGGCGCAGGGGAAAAAAGGAGGGGAAGAGAGGGAGGAGGGGAAGGGGGAAGGGGAAGGGGAAGGGGAAGGAGGGGGGACTCCCCCTCCTTCCCCCTTCTCCCCAGTCCCCCTCCCCCTCTCTTCCCCTCCTTTTTCCCCCAGCGCCGGGCTACGCAGGCTATACTTACATATATTATACAAATATTATTATTATTATATACGGCATATTTCGTAAAAGGTTGTCGGAGAGAAAGTGGGTGATAGGAGAATGGTCATTCTGAGATTGTCTGAGAGAAATGTGATAGGAGATCTATAGAAGAATTGTCACTTCTAAGACCAGATGGAACTGTAGATTTGTGTATAGGTGTATGCAAATAACCTGACAATTTAGTTCATATAATAAAGCTTTCAGTTGTAAGTATAAGTAATTAACAGAATAAAACTAAGATAGAATGATTGCCAATCCTATCACCTTTCTCTCTGACAACAGGCCCGTAGCCAGTATGAGGCGAGCCTTGCCTCGGTAAAACATCGCTGATTATATTTATCTTTTAACTGAATTGACAAAAAAGGCTGACTGTCCACAATGCGCAGCTATAAAAATGTTGGCTGCACTGGCAGAAGTGCCTTGGGAGAGATTTTGGTCTGGCTACGGGCCTGGACAACCTTAGAATGGCCATTCTCCTATCCAATCACCTTTCTCTCTGACAACCTTTATTGTATATATATTACCGATGCAGATTTGTACTTCATGTAGTACGTTCAGACAATGACGACTGCTTAATTGTTCAATACTTCTGCACATGACTGTTGTTCGAAGCCTATTAAAACTTTCTGTTCACAAACTGGTATATGTGATCTTTTCTTAAATGCTTTTCCAAATTTTTGTGACCCTCCCCTTTTGGTATAGCCTGTGAAAAGCAGCTGACTGAGCATCAAAGAGAAGGCAGCTTTTTGCAGGCTACGCTTTTGGTTGACACATAAAATAATGGTCCTCCCCCTTTTGCACCAGCCCCCCTCTAATAAATGACAGGTCCATAAACAGAGTACATGTACATAACTTTATTAAATTGATATATCACTTGATAAAATATACAAATAATCAAATCAAAAACTATTACTGATCAAATTGAAAAACAAAATCAAAAAATTGTAATTATTACAAAATGCTAATCAAATTAAAAATAGAGTAATAAATAACTGAATACATTCAGGATGGACCGAGTCTGGCAGAATTACTAGGAGACAAAAAGAAATGGATATTAATATCAATTGTCATTCAATATGTACATGTTTTGTACAGTCAATGTCATTAATATTGTCCAGCTACATGTAGAAAGAGATTAACACTAGAATTCCTTTTGGTCATAGCTTTCATAATTTTCAACCCAACAACGATTATTCAATGGTACATGTATACTATTATACATACTATATATGTACAGCAATATGCAGAAATTCTGATCATTTTAACTTAAATACATATATATCAAAAACCTACTTAAAATTATGGGATGGCTACGCTGATATTATCAGCGTACGGTGAAGTTAAAAGACTAACACTTATGCAGAAATTCTGATCATTTTAACTTAAATACATATATATATCGCCAGCGAGGCTTTACGAAAAAAAATTCATGGAAGCTTAATCCCATGATTTTAAGTAGGTCTTTGATATACATGTACATGTGTATTTTAGTCAAAAGGATCAGAATTTCTGCATATTGCTGTATGTACATTGTATATACTATATACATACGTCTATAAGAAACAACCATCAGAAACATAAAAATAAGTGAAACAAGTGAAACAAGAAATAAGTGTTGTTTGTTGACAGTGTATGGCTGAGAATCGCAGTAAACCACATCATACATGTACACTGTACTGTATACACCTACAGTGTAGTTCAATTTAAAAGGTTGTCTTGGACATCGGTCCATAGGCAATAGGTCGTACCAAGACTGAATTGCATTATGGTAACAGCTTGGATGGTGCTTGAATGGCATGTATGCCAGAAATATTTCATAAACTTTGATTCAAACTTTGTCTAGCTTTTCATACAGGAAGTGCCAGTTTTTGGCTAAAGATCCCGCCTATGCTGCTATGGACTGATGTCCTTGACAACCTTTTTTGAAATAGGTTGATAAAAATATTTATCAAGAGCTAAACAGCCAGCTTAGCTTATTGATAATTAGGCACATATTACATGTAGATTCAACTCACGTCATCTCTTTTCCTTCTCTCCTACAAGTCATTTTGTGTTTATTCCTTGTTAACTACCTTTCCTTCTATGTAAATCATGTCTTGTTTTAACATAACTTGCTGCTCATGCACCTTATAATCATAAAATATAAAACTAGTGTGAGAGCTCTTGCAGATAACAAGATGGACATTTACTATGGGTATTTAGGCATATCCAGCTCAGTGGTAGTATCCTTGTGTACGTTGCAACCAAGTTACAGTGTACACCTCATCTGATATAATACGTATACGGTATAGAAATTTACTGACGTGATAATAATATAATTAAATAGTAGACATTCTTATATTTTATACTTTTAGTTTTACAAAGCTAAGATTATTAAAATGACTGCAAAAATCAGGAAAAATGTATTTTTTTTGTGTGAACGATAATGCAGAAATTACGGGTCTCTAATTATAAGTTAATAAGCTTACCTTATTAATACCTGGGTTACTGTAATGTCTACAGTTGCGATCATCACTGCCACTTGTAGTTCGTGTTCTTCCCTACTGTCACTGAGTACTGTCTCCTTTGCAGCCGTCCTTGGTCTCGTTCGGTCCACTTTTCATTCTCCTAGGTGAATGAAGTGGACCGAAACTCGATTAAGGACGGCTGCAAAGGAGACTAGGATCCGCCAGCCCTCTTACGAGGCATTACTGAACATTACTGAACAGTAAATAATCAAGTGAACAAGCAAAATCCCAAACTGAAAACAGTGTAGAAACTAAAAAAAACTCCTCCAAGACTACAGCCGCTGACAAGCGATAATGATGGCGCATGATAGAAATTGGACCAATCATGTGTTTTTCTTTTCATCATCTTATCATGATAATAGTAATATATTCTCACTAGGGAAATCCGCACACAGGGCCAAGGGTGTGGTTATTAAGATATGGGAGCAATCGGCCCGAGGCTTAGAGAGCGGTAGTCTCAAGATCGATGGCCGGTATATATGCAGTATGGGTATCATCGCTGCGGGGAGGAGGGTGGGGAGTTTTCATTCTTTCTTCCCGTCTTTTGGAAAAAGAGCTAAACTAGAATAAATCTATGAAAGTAGGCGTATTTATAGGGAGCAGTGCACACCACAGGCAGCCCAACCATTGCTTTTGAGGCTACTAAATAATTCAAAAAATGATATTTGCGTCTTTTTTTGATGGGTTCCCTGTGGTAAAGCGCGCGTCGCGCAATACATATGTTGGGTTCCCTGTGCTGAGTAATGTCCTATGTTGGGCTTCCTGTGTGCGTCCTGCGGGATGCGCCCGCAGCAAATGTGTATATTTACACAAGATATGAAACTAGGTCACGTGACAATTACGTTTTTGCTCCTAATCTTTGTAAAAATGACGTGAACATTCAATTTTTCTTCGAATAACTAAACTTTACCGTATTCTCTAAACACTTTATAAGTGTTAGTCTTTTAACTTCACCGTACGCTGATAAACTTTAATTTTGACATTTTGCGCCTCATGGCCTGATGTGCGGTGGTACTTTTCTGGTGCACTTTTCCGTGAAGCATTCGGATTTACCTTCGAGAGGACATCGGCAAGCGCTCGGCAAATCTGAATTGTGCTCTTTTTTGCAAGTTTTAGTATTTATATTTTTACTAAACATAAGTCAAAACATCTACAATATACTTTATTTGCTTTCTGTTTTGACTTTTATAAAGTATTTGTATTGTGTTTTGATTTTTATCGATTGAAATTCTTTAAAATTGAGGCATTGTGCTTTATAAATGCTGAATAGTCTCAATATTTAGTACTACACAAGACATTTTTGCTATCAGTGCTTATAAACAAAATGACAAACAACGTATTTATTTCAACAATCAGTTAAAATAAGTTTACTAGCTTTTTACATACTGTTTTGCCGTTCTTCAGGTACAATTTATTCACTATATTGATCAGTAATACTATGGATAATAAATACGAAATTAATAAATAAGCTTATTATGCATGACACCACAATCGACAAGTTATCGTTGTGATTAATAGCAAACATCGAAGTAAAGTTGGAAGCGATAAGCTTACTTACGTTCTTACGAAAACCGTATTTAAACTACTCTGTGTTTCTCTCAGATGATAGTATTTGCTAAATGTGTTGTGCTATATTTCAATGACAATAATGAACAACTGTTAATATTTTAGTTCACGGCAGCTTCAACTGCTTCACGAGTCCATCGCCATTCATGTCTCCTTCGATGTCAGTGAATTTGAGTTCGTCTATATTTTTGCTTCAGATGGTTTAGGTCTGTTCCGGCTTGTGTTTTAAGAAGTACTGTAGGAAAGTACAAAGTAACGTCAAACACTTTGTAGATCAGTGAGAGAGTCATAAGACTTAATGTTTAAACAGATGAAGGACTATCAGCCATTTGAGAGGTTCCTTTTGAAGTCGGTGTATTTCGATCATTGGCAACTACACAAGTCAAATAGCTCAGTCATAATTTATGAAACATAACTGATTGCTGAGGATTATTAAGCAGTCCTTCTGCCCTATAGTATAGGCAAGTGCTTTTATTAGAGAACAGTTAGAGCAAAAACTACTAAAACCTCAAGAAAATACTTCAGAAAATATTTTTTTTCCAACAAGGCTTTCGTGTGTCGAGCACAACATGCAATTTTCCGCCATTCAAAATGAAAAAGGACTACTTTAAACCCGTCGAAATTCTTCTAAAGTTACGTAAAGTTGACATGAATTGTGAACTTCTAAACTTACCACGGATGAAGAATAGAATCCAAACGATTACACCGAAAAAATCATGTTTTGTTTCATCAACTTCTCCGCCATTTTTCAAAACTTCAGCGACTTCACCCTGGGTACCCCCCACGGGCCTGTAGCGTACGACGACTTCGGCTCTTCGGCTCACGGAAAAGTGCACCAGAAAAGTACCACCGCACATCAGGCCATGATACGCCATCAGTTTCATACCTTGTTTCAATATACACATTGCTGCGGGCGCGTCCCGCAGGATGTACACAGGGATCCCAACATTATACATTTCTATGCACAGGGAACCCAATATAATACGTATCGCGCGCGCGAACTACCACAGGAAACCCATCAAAAAAAGACGCGCGTATGCAACAATGGTTGGGCTGCCTGTGTGCACACTAGGTGATGTAATATATTTCGTGGACCACGCTTGGAATGTGGGAATGTGGAATAACCGAGATTTTTGGCTTTGTGTTTGGATTTACCCCAGTGAGAATAACCTCATCATTTCAGCGAGGTCACCCCTGTCGCTGTACTGTGCCAAAAATACCTAATAATTTCAGCGAGGTTACCCCTGTCGCTGTAAAAATACCACGAAATTAGCCCGTGGCGTTCAGCTAGACAATTCAATCCAGCTACCACCAAACAACACTAGCTGGTATCTGTGCCAGGCCCGAGGCCCAACTTAAGATAAATTTGACTGAGCACCGAGTTCAGCTATCGCGAAACATCACACTAACGCACCTGAACCCAGTTCACATCTGGCTGAGCATCGACTGCCAGCTTTTCGCCAAACACACCTCAGTACCGGCACCTGAACCCCGTTCAGTATCTGTGCCTGGCCCAAGAGGCCCAAACTAAATAAATTTGGCTGAGCGCCGACTGCCAGCTTTTCGCCAAACACACATACCGGCACCTGAACCCAGTTTAGTATCTGTGCCCGGCCCGGGGGAGCCCAAACTAAATAAATTTGGCTGAGCACCGACTGCCACCTATACACCGGCACCTGAACCCAGTTCAGTATCTGTGCCTGGCCCGAGAGGCCCAAACTAAATAAATTTTGCTGAGCGACTACACACGTCGCTGAACTTCGCCAAATAGATAAATTCAAAAACTAATAATTTGAGCGAGTAGACACGTCGCTACTGAACTTCTCCAAATAGATAAATTCAAAAACTAATAATTTGGGTGACTACACACGTCACTGAACTTAGCCAAACAATCCAATTAAATTAATACTTTGAGCGACTACACACGTCGCTAAACTTCGCCAAATAGATAAATTCAAAAACTAATAATTTGAGCGACTACACACGTCGCTAAAGGCTTCGCCAACCGGCTAGATCAATTCAACAACTATACTTTGAACGACTACACACGTCGCTAAACTTCGCCAACTAGATACATTCAAAAACTAATAATTTGATTAATGATTTTTATGCGTTCATTTAACCTGGATTAGATAATAAAATGGCCCAAAACCTGGACCGCCGCACATATATATCATGTAATTATATATATCATATAAATTTCATATTTACGTGAGACCTTGCCTTGAACTTTTGCCGCTAAAAAAGGCAGGTTCTTTCAGTTATCAGTCAAACCGACCTCGAAGTTGAACGGTCGTGCAAACAGTATAGGAATGAATTATATTAATTATATTATTCTTACGAGGGAGAGAGCTGAAAGGCAAGAGGGACCTACGGACAGACATATACAAGTATTTAAAAAATATCCATAGGGGGGGTTGCAACCCCCAGAACCCTCCCCCCTGGATCCGCCCCTGCCAGAATATAAACAGTTTCCCTTACCATATCCACCCCCCACCCCCTCCCCAGGTCACCATAGGCAACATCACCCCAGGCCACCATAGGCAATATCACCCCAGGCCACCATAGGCAATACCCCCCCTTGGGGAATCTCAAACAACGCTGTAAGACATTGTTTCAAAAATATAATAATTTTTGGTTAACTCAAAGGTAACTCAACGGTAACTCAACGGTAACTCAAACTCAACTCAAACTCAACTCAACCTCTAACTCGATAAATAGCCGATCCCCTTTGAACGACTACACACGTCGCTAAACTTCGCCAACTAGATACATTCAAAAACTAATAATTTGAGCGACTACACACGTCGCTAAACTTCGCCAACTAGATCAATTCAAAAACTAATAATTTGAGCGACTACACACGTCGCTAAACTTCGCCAAATAGATCAATTCAAAAACTAATAATTTGAGCGACTACACGCGTCGCTAAACTCCGCCAACTAGATAAATTCAAAAACTCATAATCTGAGCGACTACACACGTCGCTAAACTTCGCCAACTAGATAAATTCAAAAACTAATAATTTGAGCGACTACACACGTTGCTAATCTTCGCCAACTAGATAAATTCAAAAACTAATAATTTGAGCGACTACACACGTCGCTAAACTTAGCCAAACAATCCAAATATAAGAAACTATAATTGAGCGACTACACACGTCGCTGGACCTCGCCAAACAACTAACTATGATAAACTAATACTTTGAGCGACTACACACGTCGCTAATCTTCGCCAACTAGATAAATTCAAAAACTAATAATTTGAGCGACTACACACGTCGCTAAACTTAGCCAAACAATCCAAATATAAGAAACTATAATTGAGCGACTACACACGTCGCTGGACCTCGCCAAACAACTAACTATGATAAACTAATACTTTGAGCGACTACACACGTCGCTAATCTTCGCCAACTAGATAAATTCAAAAACTAATAATTTGAGCGACTACACACGTCGCTAAACTTAGCCAAACAATCCAAATATAAGAAACTATAATTGAGCGACTACACACGTCGCTGGACCTCGCCAAACAACTAACTATGATAAACTAATACTTTGAGCGACTACACACGTCGCTAAACTTCGCCAACTAGATAAATTCAAAAACTAATAATTTGAGCGACTACACACGTCGCTAAACTTAGCCAAACAATCCAAATATAAGAAACTATACTGAATTGAGCGACTGACATGCACAGGTCGCTGCCGTACCTCGCCAAACAACTACTAACTATGATAAACCAATACTTTGAGCGACTACACACGTCGCTAAACTTCGTCAACTAGATAAATTCAAAGACTAATAATTTGAGCGGTCCAAACAAGATATAAGTACTACCGTAAAACGAGTACTTGGCAACCACATGGTTGACGAAGGACGGCGAGAAGTGAATCAGTATATTGCGGAAGGTAAAAGGTTCGACGTGATTCTGAACCAGAATATTAAAACTGACGTGAACAGCTTCGCAGTAGAAGAACTAACCAAGATATAATAGACTGCAGTGGATACTGCATACACAGCGGCGAAAAGGTTTGACCTTCGACGGAATCCAGAAGCGGTAGGCGCAGCGATGATCTCTGTGACTCAAAAGTTTTCGTTCGCATCTGTACGTCTTTTGGAAAAAGAGCTAAACTAGAATAAATCTATGAAAGTAGGCGTATTTATAGGGAGCAGTGCACACTGGGTGATGTAATATATCTCGTGGACCACGCTTGGAATGTGGGAATGTGTAATAACCGAGATTCAGTTTGGCTTTGTGTTTGGATTTACCCCAGTGAGAATAGACAACTTATCGATCGCAGTCATAACTGCATAAGTGTGCGTAGGAGACTAGGGGAGGCGGAACATTTCCAAGATCGATATTGTTTTTACTTTCAGTTTGTAAACAGTTTCTATATGAAAAACAGCCTTACCTTTCTCGAGCATTTTCGGTAAAATTCCCTTCGTCAACCTGAACATGGATTTGACGTTCAAATCAAAAGTAACGTCCCAATCTTCCTCTGAACACTTTAGAATATTCCCTGCCTTTACTAAACCAGCACAGTTGAAAAGCACATCGACTTGTCCAAGTCCCGAGGCAAACTTGTTGATGCCCTCGCCGTCTGTGACGTCAAGAAAACGAGTTTGGATTCCTGGGTGGTGTTTCGAGTTCTTTGAGCTTTTCTGTGTTGATGTCTGTTGCTATGACTTGAGCTCCTTCTTTGGCGCATGCTATGGCAACAGCGTTGCCTATTCCTTGGGCTGCAGCAGTTATAACGACTGTCTTATTAGCCAGTCGACCAACTCGCATTCTTGCAGAACCGTCCATGACTGCTTGGCTTGCTTCGGTGAAGCACGCTATCTTGGGCTTCCTGTGTTGGACAAATTATCGAAATCTGCATCGATATCCCAATCCTGTCAGTTCTTCAAAATGACCAAAAAGGTTTTTATCTTTTAATGATTCATACATCTTTATAATTACAATGTAAACTAGTTGACAATCGTCTAAAAAAAAATCACAAAAAAGTACACAGGAAACCCACCAATGAAATTAGTACCAGTCTCACTCGGTCTATGAAAACAAAAATGGCGGCGTCCTGGAGGGTTCTTGAATTGGGGCTCGCTTTTATTTTTCCCTTCGCGTTTCTTTTCTTTACCTATTATCATATCAGTAATATTTTAGTTAAGAAGACTGTTAAGAGGACTGGAGAGTCCCATATCCTCAAGAATCAAGATTGCCCTGCTAATTTTTACCCATTCAATGGTTCATGTTTGAAGTGTCCCATCAATGAGTTCAGTATGGCAGGTTGGATCGGCTGCATGTCATGGCTTAATTGTGATAATATATCCCACGATGTAAGGATAAGACGACGTATAGGAAAACCAGGGCATTTGAACGCTGTTAAGGAGGTTTATTTAGCGGATTGGTTCGGTTATAATGTGGTATACTCTAGATGTGCACATGCTATGTACAAAGACGACTGTCTGCATGGGCTTGACATGGTACAGGGCTTACAAGGAAGCAAGTACATCGTACAGCTTATTGGCATATGTTATGATACCCTGGAGGTACGTACTCTAGTTAATTTGGAGTGAGCTGGTATCTGTACTCTTCCAAAATCTAATGCAGAGAAGATCTCTTTTGAAAATCATAGCAACACAGACTGACAGAGTGCATTTCTTTTTTGAAGCTCTGCTTTTCCACAGAAAAGAAACGGATAGAAAACCTTTTGAAGAGTGAGGCAACAACGAGCCAATCTGTGTTGTTGTTGTTTTCTTTTAGCTCTTCCATAAAGTAATATAATGCACAGAACATTGTTTGGCTAGACTTTAGAATACCCTCTTACATTATTTGCATAACAATAGAATCTGGATGAATCTATTGTATTATTCGTCATTCTCAAAGAGTGCCGCTACTAGAGCTTGATATAGTGACGGGGTATTCTAAAATTGTAGCAACAGATCGAGATATTTATCTGTTTAACAAATCGCAAGCGGTTTTCCATTGTCTGTACTCTTATTGACAATGGATTTGACATCACAAAATGTTCAAAACTCAAGTGGATCCATGAGCGTAGTAGTCAATAAGAGTACAGACCATGGAAAACCTTTTGCGATTTCTTTTTTACAATAACAAAGTCAAAAAACATCCAAAAGCAAGGACAAAGTTTGATAGAAAAACCGTTTCAAGCGCGTGCTGGATCCGTGTGTGAGCGATTCATCATTCTATGTGTCTGTCCTCTTATTGACAATGGCTGAGAGCCAATCAGATTGCGAGATTGCGCTCTGTTATTGTAAAATTCTTTTTTTAAGAATGTACGTGTATATTCAGATACATTAAACATTTATTTAATAGAGTGCAAACCATATGTCCGTGAAACAGTACTACTAACTAATTAGTACTAAATAGCACCGATGAAACAATAGAAAACAATGGAGATAACACTATTTAGTACTATTTAGTAATAGTACTATTTCACGGACATATGGTTTGCACTCTACTCATTTACTAGCTGGGACTTTATAGTAAAACAGTATATTTAGTGCCTCCAAGACTTTCAATGTTTAATACTGAGGCAAAGCCAAGTGTCTTTTTATCTGTTTTATACTGCTTTCCCTGACCCTCGGTCTCAGTGAATAAGTGTTTTGTTACACATCAACTCCTGAGGGGACAGGGTGGTCCAGTGGCAATTGAGGGGGAGGGGTGGTCAGCCACTCTCTACTTTACTTCATGAAAATCCACTGGGAGGTTCGTCAGGGCTGTTTGCACCCACCATTGAGTTCCACTGACAGTCCCCAGTTTCCCCACCAAGTGTCGAAGTACATAAAACAAGGACATTTCAATAAAAAAAATTATTGACATCTGTAAGTTTTATTTGTGACTACAAACTTTTAAATTAAGTCAAAGTGGCAGGAAACCTCCCAAGAGTCAATATATTTTAGGAAATCTAATATCGAATTCTGTCAATAATTGTATACTGTAGTTTGTATTTCTGGTTATTATTGGTCCATACACATGTAAATAATATGGTTATCCACTCAGAGCTTTTTTGCTCCATTGAAGGACTAGCATCAGAATGGTTACTAACTGGAAATTTAGATACATGATTTCTACAATCATGTAGAAAGAAAAATTACTTGAGCAGCCCAAGTTAAATTTAGTGCTTTTTTACACTGTGTTAAAGTTTTATTCTACACAGTGCAATAATAGCTGCTATATGTGACAGCATCTGGAAGAAATAATAATAATAATAATAATAATAGAGCGCATTCCACAATGTCTCAAGAAAAAAAAAAACGGGAAAAAAGAACTTTAGCACCTGGTATACAACAAGTTGTATTACCCCTTTGCATTAAAACATAAAACTAGTCGAATAAAGTAGCTGCAACATCCATTTTTACAAAATGATTGATTAAAGGAGAACTGAAGCCTAAATTTATCTTTCGATAAAAGCAAAGAGAATGTTGTGTACATTCATTTTCTAAATGAATTTCCAATTGTTTTTATTTTTATGGAGAAGAAACTTGAGTTTTAATTATAAAAAGACGTGGATTACCGCTGAATTGAGCGCGGCTCACTTCAGTAATTATTCCCCATGTCTGACGTCACCTATCCCAAGGGAAAGTGCAATCACAATGTAGAGTAATTGTAAGTGCATTGTATTTTTTTGTACCCGAGAGAATTTTGTGAACAGATTTAATATTCCCCATAAACGACGTCACTAACAAAAAGATCTGAGCCGACGGTAAAACGGCAAAATGGCGGATGATATTCTATATTGAACGTAAATTATGATGATATCTAAGAAAGATTTGCAAAAATTAATACTCAAGTAATGCTAATATAAGACATATCTAACTTTCTTGAGAAAATAAATTTTGTCTTCAGTTCCCCTTTAACAAACAGTAAAATTAAAACCTGAACATGAGAATCTGAAATAACACCAGACTAATTTATATATAATTTATATTTAGGTATGAATAATGTACATTTGATCATATAGTTAAAGTTGCACTTTATAAACATTAAATATTATTATTATTATTATTATTATTATTATTATTATTATTATTATTATTATTATTATTATTATTATTATTATTATTATTATTATTATTATTATTATTATTATTATTATTATTATTATTATTATTATTATTATTATTATTATTATTATTATTATTATTATTATTATTATTATTATTATTATTTATTATTATTATTATTATTATTATTATTATTATTATTATTATTATTATTATTATTATTATTATTATTATTATTATTATTATTATTATTATTATTATTATTACTAACTGAGTCAGATTGTTGTTTCAGATTGTGACTGCTTACCATCCGTATGGATCAGCAGAAGACTTGGACCTACTGCTAGCAATGCCAGAGTTCACTAAATATGACACGCTAAAGACACGATTTCAACTCAGCCTCGATTACGTTTCCATTCTAAACTTCCTACATAACAGTCCACTTGGGACTAGAGTAATGTGTGATTCCAACGACATTGATAAGACACTATCCCAGTATCTTATATCCAAGGACTTTCACTTGGTACTAAATGATGTTGATACCCTACCACAAGTGCAACATATACAAGGAAAATATATCAAATGTGGAAGGAGACAGATTACTGGTAGTTTCGTAGCTCCAGAGCAATTATGGCCCTTTATTGATCAAGAATTTAATGATGATGATATGCCACCATATGATGAAAAGATAGACATCTGGAGGATTCCTAGTGTAGTGGATAGACTACTTGCTAGGGTCAGTAATGGTAATTATGTCAGAAGACTTTTGTTACATGTACATGAGAGGTGCAGACATGATAACCCTCAAATAAGACCATCTGCAGGGGAAGTATTGAAAGAATATTATAAAGTTTTAGATATTATTAGATCTAGCATTAAACAAGAAATGTGAATTGTATCAAATAGATATTTTTGAGAGACAGAAACTTACTGACCGCATATACAGTCATTCTCAAAAAGGTTGTGCAGATGAAAAGACAACAATACTACAATAAAGTCACGTGATTCATTATGTATTCAATTTCCTCGCATGGAATTTCAATTTGAGATGCAAAAGTACACGGCATTGTGAGAACTGAATGTAATGGTGCTGGTATCAACTTGCAGTTCCATGCACAGAAATTGAAAACATAATGAATCACATGATTTATTGTAGTACTGTAGTCTTTTCATCTGGACAACCTTTTTGGGAATGACTGTATAGTTAATAATATAATATAGTGTGAATTTCCGCTCTATTTGTGATATCATTATAATGATCAGATCTATCAGAATTATTTATATAGTTTTATTATGAATAATAAAAATAAAATATGTATATATTTTATATTGTTATATGTAATTTTAGATAGAGGGCCACAGGGTCATCGGCATAAGCTGTCATGTGTCGCCCTCTTTTAATAAAGTCATTTTTTTAAATTAAATTATTATTTTTTATTACCTTATTATCACTTATTTTCGCGCTTCCTTAATTTCGCGAAAATGTCAGAGACATATTTCGCGAGGCTTTAATTTGGCGATTTTGCAGAAAAAAACGTGTATAAGGGAACTTAATTCCGCGTTTTTTTTAATGACGATCTGGCGCAGTATACAAACATATTGTTTTGAATCGGGTAAATGATGTATTGGCATATTTTTGTAACATTATTCTAGGAGATACACACCTATTTCAAAAAAGATTGTCGAAGACATCAGTCCATAGGCGATAGGTTATACGTCGTTCCAAGACCGAACTCCTACGGAATGATGTCTTCGACAACCTTCTTTGAAATAAGTGTATACGTGTGCTCGTTTTAGGAGCACGACGTTTGTTATTTTGTGTGAAGCAATACGTTGTTTTTATCACGATTTTCGTTCGTGGACTAATTGCTGATAAAAGACCTCGCCGCGCGACATTAAATTTCGCGTCGTTAATTTTCGCGGTAATTATTATTCGCGAGTCTTTAAATTTCGCGATTTTTTTTCAAACGCGAAAATCGCGAAATTAAAGACGCGCGAAAATAAGTGATAATAAGGTATACAAATATTTACAACATGAGCGACTGTGTTCTATTAGAAGTAGTTCTTATACAACACGCCGCAAATGCTGTCAACTCTACTTATCCAACAAACAGTTTTATAATTTCATATTTTATTAGCCTACGTAGCCTGGCTTTCTGAGGGTTAGGGAAGAGGTTGGGGCGACGAAGGAAATATTTTGAAAATACAAGTAATTTTCCTTGAGAAAATTGCTGTTAAAGTTGATGCAAATCAGTAAATATTCAATTCAATATAGTATTTTGACGAGATGTAGGCAGCCGTATAGTCATCAACAGTCAACACCTGTGTTCATCTGTTGTGCTCATCTGTTTCTACAGCCGTTCTTCAGCTGCCCTCAGTTGCCAATGTTACACCGCTCAAATACGATAGCTTTGCTTGGGAACTACAAAGTCATCCGGATCAAGGTCGTGTTTCCTTTGTCTTGGACGGTATCCGCCACGGCTTCAAGCTAGGATTTGATTTCTCACCCCTCTTAGATCGGCCAAGCGGAATAAGAAGTCTGCTGAGGACCAACCAGCTGTGGCTGATGAGTACTTGGCCTACGAGGTCGCTCTGGGCAGGGTAGCGGGCCCTTCTCGCATCCCCCGATTCCGAGTTTGCACATAAGTAGCTTTGGAATCATTCCTAAGAGTGGCCAACCCGGGAAGTGGGTTCAGTATATACCGATCGCGTTCTCTTGGGCATGAGATGGCGCGGCAAGTTTTACGTGGCCTATATATAGCACTACCGTTTGGCCTTCGATCGGCGCCGTTTATATTTGACTCCATTGCGACTATGGTGGAATGGATTTTAGCCAGTAACAACTACCAGGTCTCCGATCTGGTCCACTACCTCGACGATTTTATTACTGCTGGGCCGGCGGACACCGACGTGTGTGCGCGCAACCTAAGCATATCGCCCTACAAGTATGCACTAGTCTGGGAATCCCGCTTCATCCCGGCAAATGTGTGGGCCCTTCAACCAACCTAGTCGTTCTGGGGATCGAATTAGATTCGGTTAACCAAATTGCACGGCTTCCTCACGATAAACTATCCAAGCTTCTTCAACTTATCCGCACTTGGGTGACACGCCAATGGTGCCTTAGGCGGGAGCTTGACTGAATCACTTATTGGCCATTTGCATCACGCAGCTAAAGTCGTCTGGTCAGGCAGAGCTTTTCTCCGGCGTATGATACACTTGTTATGTTGCTTTAGACACGGTAACCACCCAATTCGCCTGAACTTGGAATTCCATTTAGATTTGAAATGGTGGCTCCAGTTTCTGGAATCGTGGAACGGAGTCAGTTTTTGGCTTTACCCGGGTATGACAGCGGCAGCCTCTATGGAAGTTACGTCTGACGCGGCTGGGGCGTTAAGTTATGGCGCCTTCTTCAACCATGAATGGTTCAACGGTCTTTGGTTTAAAGGACAAATACAACTCTTTCCTGTGGTCGTTGCGGCGCATGTGTGGGGCCATCATTGGTTTAAACAGCATGTCATGTTCAGATCTGACAATGAAGCGGTGGTCGTAATCCTTAATTCGAGAACCTCCAAAGTCCCTTGTATCATGCACCTTCTGCGCAGTCTTTTGATGGCAGCAGCGCGGTTTAACTTCTCCTTTGCTACTGTGCACGTTCCAGGAGCCCAGAACCCAATTGCTGACGCTCTTTCTCGCTTTCGTTGGCAGGATTTCAGGCAACTAGCTACATGGGCACTACCATCACCGACGCCGATTCCACGCCACCTTTTGGAAGAGCTAACAGTTTACCTCTAGATAGTCAGTGTCGGCGAGAATTCCTTCTCCAGGGCCTGTCCCCTTCGACGCGTCGGTCCAACGCTACGGGTCAGAGGAAGTTTATTAACGTTTGTACCCAGCTGGGTAAAAGATATCCCAATGGCTCGGTTTGTCCAACGGATGAGTGGACTTTGTGCTTATTTGTAACGATGTTGTCGAACTCAATTCAACATTCGTCGATAAAAGTATACCTTCTGCAGTGCGGGCGTTGCACATCGAACAGGGCTTTCCCGACCCATTAGTCAACTGTCTTAGGCTTGAGAGAGTGATCAGAGGTATTAAGCGGGTCAAAGGCATTCGGTCGACAGAGCGCTTACCGGTTACGGATAATCTCATGCATGCTAACAATTTACAGGCATCTCAACTTCAGCTTGGCGGACCACAACATGATTTGGGCTGCCTGTTGTTTGCCTACTTTGGCTTCTTGCGCTCGGCGGAATTCACTGTTTCCAGTTTAAATAACTACTCGACAGCCATACACTTGAATGTGCAGGGCATAACGTTGATTCGAGGACGTCACCGTCCTGTATCAGGATGAACATTACAGCCTCTAAAACAGACCCTTTCCGCAACGGTTGCTTTGCGCATATTGGTAGGGCGAAACCTCCTTTATGTGCTGTGGAGGCTATGCTTGCATATTTATCAATCAGAGGTGATGCCCCAGGCCCCCTTTTTTCTGTTGCAGTCTGGAGAGCCGTTATCACGCGCGTTACTGACGAAATGGCTAAGCTTAAGAGACATACTAACCGCTGCCGGAATCCTAGGGAAATACTCGAGTCATAGTTTTCGCGGTATTGGAGCCGCTACAGTTGCCGCTCGTAACGGGGTCCCCGATCATTTGATACAGACCCTGGGTCGATGGTCCAGTAACGCTTACCGAAGCTATATTAGAACACCTGTGAAGGCTTTAGCCGCTAAGCTAGCTTGAATTAAACGTGTTTTGCATGAACATACGTATCTTCATTTATCGTCGGCGGGTGCTTGGTAAAGTTTGGAGAGTTCGTGGTACCATGGTAACCTGGCAACAGAATTCTTCCAAGCACCCTTGGTAGATTCTGGTGGTGAGCTGTGGCCCGGTTGCCACAGGACGGGCATGGTTACCGCCATGGACGGGCAAGGTCAGGCGGCCAACGCTCACCAAGGTGCCTAGCCCAAACTTATCATTGACGATGAGTTTTAAATGGGCCGGCCTGAATGCAATTTAGGCGAAGTTAAAACCGAGTCATTCTGCGCAGCGGTCTTACCCATTCTTACCACATAGGGAGACCCCCTCAGATATTTTGGGCCCTGGCGCGGTTGGTATAGCTTTGGCATTTTTGCGAAGTGAAGTCCTGTCAGGGGCTGCTGAATCTAGTTTTTGCCCCTCCCTCCCTCCCTCTGGATAAGTTTCGGATTAGGTGAGTATAACTATTCCACTGATCTTTCAGTGTGACGGGTGCTTAAGGTGGTGAGCTGTGGCCCGGTTGCCATGGTTACCGCCATGGACGGGCAAGGTCAGGCGACCAACGCTCACCAGCGTGCCTTACCCAAACTTATCATTGACGATGAGTTTTAACTCAATACTATTGTATTGTATTATTGAACGTGTTCCGATTCTCTATCCACATATATACATTTTCCTCATAGGGAATTCGAAATAACCCAGTCTTATAGATTCAACTGATAATATTTTAAATATTTATTCAGAATTCTGGGAACAACGGACTCAGTTTTCGCTGAAATCTACGAGTCTGGAACTGATTTCACTTCCGCCGCTAATTATATTATTATTCAGATCCTCGTTTGCACAGAAAAATAGTAAAAGGTGGATTAGTCGCTAGGTGAACGACATCTAGTGTAAAGAAGCGAAAACAGCGACTTATGGAATCAGTCTAGTCGAATCCGAGGGATCAGGGGAGGATTGCTACGGTTTTTAAAATATACCGTTTGGCGCATGCTCAGTTCGTAACTGTGAAAACAAACAATGCTGCAAGTAGAAACAGGTTTTGGCTTCTGAGAAAGTCATGAGCTTTGTTGTGGTTTAATGAACAAGTTGACGGAGTTGGATGTACATGTATAAATTCCAACTAAGAATGTTTCGCATTGAAGAATCTTTTCAAACAAGGAAAACAAGTACGAAGGTTGCAACAAGGGTAACAGTCATCGTCTTCTTCGTCGCCTTCTTGAATTAGCAGTTCGCTTTCGTTTGATTTTGAAGAATTTCGAATCAGCATTGCTGAATGTGTGTCTGTCGGTTCGTGTCGTTTGCTCTTTTCTATGCCATACTTGGCTCGTATTCGTCCACGTTCTTTAGATCTCGAGTTTTCCATTTGAGCTTGTTTTCGTTTGCGGGTCTGTTCTTCTTTAGAAAGCCGTTGTTCAGCTCGCTCAATGTCTCCTTTGGTTATTGGTTCCTCTTGGCTGAATTGTTTCCCGACGTCACCCATGGTGTGTCTAACTCCAGCGGTCGCATTGGATACCAGATACTTGGCTGCAAAATTTGCCATGCCTAACTGATATCGGGATGGTTTATTATAATATAGTTCGAGCGTTGGTGAAATTTGTGTTCATGAATGCAGTATCCGTCAGAGCAGTTTTCCACCAGCAATGGATCTGAAAACCAATTACAAAGAATTTAAATTATTTGAAATCAAAGGCCAACTCGTGCATATTACCACCCCTTCCCAAAAGTGGTGAGCCTGCCATTCAGTAGCCTCCTTTGCAGGCGTTCTTAGGTGAGGTTCTAAAATAGGACCGCCCCTAAGGACGCCTGCAAAGGAGGCTAGCCATTCAGCGGCAACGGAGGGGGATCGGAGTTTGCGGTGTTGGGCAATTTTTATTGTGGTGTTGCGGTGGAAAAAAAAAACATTGCGGTGTTGCCGCGGTGATCGTAAATCCTGAGGGATGCGGTGTTTGTGTTTCTAAACCTACGGTGTTCGGTGAAGCGATATATTACTTGTGAAGTTGCGGTGTCAAACCCTTTTTTCGTTTTGGTCAGTTTTCGGGGTTTTTTCGGTGATGCGGTATTTTCGGATTTTTTTTGCGGTGTTCAGAACCCCCCAATGTCCCCCCTCGCAACGTAATGAAGTTTACAGGCGAATGAGTGAGTGTTCTCGAAAGTCTCCCAATGTCATTCCTATAACTCGTGGATTACATGAAAACACTTTTATGTACATCGATATCCCCATGCAAAGGTGATCCGCGGAGCGTAAAGAACTGCGGTTCAATGACCTGAACTGAAGTTGCTAAACGTTTCTTTTATTACAATGGCGCCTGTATTGTTTTTAATAGTACTAAGTTGTAACTATTCCATATATAATTTATATTCTTATCTTCCTTATAGAGTTTTTAGAGTTTTAGTAGAGAGCAATTTAGAAAAGCTTGAAAACTAAATAACTAATTAGTACTAAATAGCACTAATGAAACAATAGAAAACAATTAATAGAAATAGCACTATTTAGTACTAATTAAAGTTAGTACTATTTCACGCTTTTCTAAATTGCAATAGTAAATATATATTTAGTTATACATATCTATGTTTTTATATATCCATAGGTTTCTATAGTTGTAGTAATTTATATTTATATTTTATAGTAGGGCTCCCATTGATAGCAGTACGCTTTGTTCTGAAGGGACTAAGGCCTGGTTCAAAAGCCGTACTTCCCAAGAGCCGTTCTTGATTACTTCAAGTTTGAAATGAGAACGGCTTGAAAACTAAATAACTAATTAGTACTAAATAGCACTAATGAAACAATAGAAAACAATTAATAGAAATAGCACTATTTAGTACTAATTAAAGTTAGTACTATTTCACGCTTTTCTAAATTGCACTCTAATAGTAAATATATATTTAGTTATACATATCTATGTTTTTATATATCCATAGTTTTCTATAGTTGTAGTAATTTATATTTATATTTTATAGTAGGGCTCCCATTGATAGCAGTACGCTTTGTTCTGAAGGGACTAAGGCCTCGGTCAAAAGCCGTACTTCCCAAGAGCCGTTCTTGATTACTTCAAAAGAAGTCGCCTGATTATCTATTGTTTGAAATGAGAACGGCTCATGATTAGCACGACGTCTGAACTAGGCCTTACCCTGTTTAAATAAAGGTTTCATTCATGACAAATGCGCTACAAAACACTGCGCTTTTACGTGCCCTCCGGTTTGACGCAAGCATAAGCTCATGCTTTTCAAATCACTCGAATTTGCAATGTGATAATCAATAAAGCTATTATTATTAAGCACAATTAAGCATTGGAAACGAGCTCGACGCAAGCATAAGAGCAACTGACGAAAATGGAAAAATGTGGTCATTGTGATGCTTGCGCTTGTGTTTATATGCTTGCGTGCCAATACACTAGGTTTTCTTTATAGCTGGCTGCACTGCATCGTTTACGTCGTGGCGTCGTTGGAGTGCAGACAAGCCGGTAGGCTACCCTTCCCCCTTCAGCGGTCATATTTATTCACCGAAATTATTCGATAATCCCCGGGACAACGCTGCATTTGATCCTGTACCACACATATAAAACCTCTTAATGTACTTGACGAAAGCGGAATCTCTTTTCAGAAAGACTAATAGATACACGATTACATCTAGCGAAAGTGAAAATACGAACTGACCCTGTCATGTAATCTCTCGCAGTCGTGTATTAAATTAAAATACGTTACAATAGAAATTATGCCTGAATCCATTGTTGTGATATGGATTTATGTATATGTTTGATGATAGCATTACATGTAATAACCAACCGATCAGTACAAATAATACAGAACGTTTAATGAGTCAGTTGATTGCTACATCAATTAGTATATAAAACTATAAAGTGATACATGTTTGTAAAATCAGTTAACGTTAACTTACATTAGAAGCTAGTGAAGTAGAAGTGAGCAAAAGTATATGATTGTTTAATCTGTATTTTTCTGTGAGACAAATAGGCCTGTGCATATTCTAAACCGTCTCTTCAGAGATCAAAAACAACCAAACCGGCTGATTGAGGCTTCTCGAGAAAGAAAGAAATTTCATCTACAACATTCATAAGAGATTGTTGCTATTAGTTTTGCAGTAATCAGTATAAACCTACCGGCGACCATGATCGGCAAACATCTTCGTCCTCTACTACAGCCGAACTAGTGTATACCAAAGACCTTGCCAACTTCCCACTTAGTCCCAGTACTGAGTATAGCCCTGTAGCAACGACTATAATAAAGCAATGTCGGTTACGTAAACTGCTTTTTAAAATTGTTCATCCAGTGCATCGACGGCCCATTGTTGACATACGCCGAACGTGAAGCCAGAGCAATATGCAAATGTGTGGCCCCAATATCATAACAATGTTCCGCGTCTTCGATTAACGTCACGCTCCAGATTAGACGTTCATCCGATAGTTGACTTATAAGTGCTTGAGATTGACCAAGGCCCAGTTCAAACGCCGTACTTTCCAAGAGCCGTTCTTAATTACTACTTCAAAAGAAGCCGCTATATTAGCACGACGTCTGAACGACGGCAAAAGTAGCTGTACCAGTTTGCTTCAGTTTTGTCAGTATATTAAAATCCAATCAACTTGCAAGCGTTTTTTAAATTTCTTAACAGCTATATGTCGATCTATCTATAAGCTGGTCAGTTTCATTGAGTACGGCAAACACGAAAACAGTGTGAACTTTAAATACTAATTATAGTGCACTGTCTTTTGTTTTCTATCGTTTCATTGGTGCTATTTAGTACTAATAAGCCAGTTTTTATCCCGATTATATCACCTTCTTTTGTTAACGTTTGTGTGATTTTTAAATAACAAAAGAAGGTGATGTAATCTGGATAAAATCGCATGCGCACGGTTTTAGCCATTTGCACTCTACTCAGTGACTAGCTGAGCAATTATTTATTTCAGTTATTCCTCAAAATTAAGTATCGATCTATATTATCTTCATCAATTGAGTTTTATTCGTTTCAGAGAAAATGTGTATTTGTGATGTAAGATCCGGTTTGTTCAGTTGTTTTGTACAGAACTGTACGAGTCAATCAAGTATAGCCAATTAATCTATTATCTTTTATACTATTCTATTTTGATTTTCTATAAAGTCACGTGATAAGATAATATATAAAAGATAATAGATTGGCTATACTTGATTGACTCGTGCATTATTCTGTACAAAACAACTGAAGTATTACCTTTGTTTTCCGTTATATAAACATCATCATAGCTTTCAGTCCAACCCAACCTCAGCTAGACAAAACAAAAGGCATGACTGATAAATGTGCTTTCTCACAGTATGAATCAACGATTTCATGTGGCGGAGATGAGTCAGTTAACTTTTATGAAAACTTTTAAAACTCAATATTGCTAATGAGGAATGCTTTGTTACGGGAACCAACATGGCCGCCATGACGTCACGTGAAAACCAGCAAAAAAAAGATCGCCAAATTATAAGTTTCAAACGGAGAAACAAGGAATGCATGACGATCTACTTCACTCACAATCGCGAAAGGTCCGAATGAGAGAGTCCCAGGGCCCAGGATTTCACTAGTAGAAAGTACGGCGGTTTGGTTTGCCATGACGTTCCCCAAGCCCTAACAATTCCGTACAGCATAGCTATATAGTCCATTCTACAGGTATGGATGGTAGGTATTTCAACTTTATTGAATCACGCTAGCCCCTTCAACTTGAAGCTATAGCACAGGCAGCCCAACCATTGCTTTTTATACACATTTGCTGCGGGCGCGTCCCGCAGGACACACACAGGAAGCCCAACACTATACATTTATATACACAGGGAACCCAATATATAAATGCGCGCGCGCTCTACCACTGATGGTTGGGCTGCCTGTGCATAAGCTCAGGTTTGGCACAAATTAAGGGACCAGTTAGCTGTGACTGCATTTCACAGAAAGTCATTGTTTGTAAAACAAAGCCGCCGAGGAAAGAATTTGGAAAAGAACAGTCTCCAAAATGATTTTGAATACTTCATTATGGTGAGTTTTGACAGTTTACGGTGACTGCGTCATGTCACTCGTTCCATGCTCGAGAATCGGCTCGGTCTCGGATGCATGAAACGTCACCCCGCCAGAAGTCGTTCTAGCACTGAGGCTTGTAAGTTCTCCAGTTTGTTTCTCTGGCGGGGCGACGTTTCATCCGAGTCAGCGCTGAAGAGCACCGCTGGATTATCGAGCATGCAGATGAATCGTGGCAAGTTTATGACAATATTTCATTGGTATTATCAGGGGAAAATTAATAGGGGAGTCCATCTCTTAATATACGTGGTTCCCATCAGATTGTTAGCTTGGCTATTTTTAGCAACAAGCTGTGATTGGTTGGTTCCATGCGCGCGTTCCGATTGGTCGGTTTACTGAAGACCGGGTAACTGATTTTTTCATCGCGATGTACGATATTGACAATGGTGTAAAAATCAAGAAAATATAGATGAAAATAGGCTGTCATTTAGAGGACGAAATCCATTACAAATATGAAACCCTACCCGGTACTTCTGATTACGCTAGGTAAAACTTGCTAACAACGCCGTGAAATCACGAATAACCGCGAAAAAATATATAGAAAAATCAAAAGCCGAGAAAGAAACCGAGCTGGGGTTTTTACAAGAGAAAAAAAACGATCCACTCAAAGAAATTATCAAGCGACTTTATATCAAGCTCATTAGATCCAACTACTCACAAGATCATGTATGTGCTTTGTCCTGGCATAATTATGTAATAAAACACAAATCTATGGCAAACAAAACTGACTTCACGTCCCAACACGACTCGTCGGTTTTTATTGCAAATGTTTTGAGAAACGACTACAATCAAGCGACAAATTTTCAATGAATCAAAATCAGTCAAACAACTGAGAGGCAGTTCAAGGATTGAATGTAAACATCATTAAGTCTAAGAAAAATAATCCTCACACACTTTGCAGTCGTTGGCGGAAAAAAAAAAAAACCATAATCTATGCACGCTTTACCTTCACAAATCTTGTTTTTGAATCCCTCGTATTTGTTGACTCAGTTTCACTCTCAGGTTGTTGTTTTCTGTTGTTGTTTTATTTCTTTAACTCCTAAAACACTCGAGATAGTAATAAATACGAGCGACCAAATAGATCCAAAGAGATGCAATGTGTTTGAAGGAATGTTTTAGACGATATTTCGTCTTTGAACGTGTTTTTGAAGGTTTTTGAAGCAGCTGTTCTATGTTCATCGTGAATCAAGCTTCAAGTCCAAAAGCAAGCACATTTCTTTGTAAAGCGAGGCCGATGTATCCTCTCTTTTCGTCGAATTCAGTACTTTCAATCAACATCAATCGATTCCATCTTTTCCTGGGAATACTCCCTAATGATTCAAAGCAATAAACGAAGAAATAGAAGTACAAATGTCGACACTCAGCAGGCTTGAATAGTTGTAGTTTTTGGTTTCCATGTTGAGTTAGACTAAGTTGAGTCAATCCGACTCACCGGCGAAGTTTTTTTTTTGACTAGCTCTTTTCAAACTTTACAGCTCCATTTCAACTGAGAAATAAATCCCTTACGGTGTTATATGAAGAGATTTCACGTAGAATAGCGAACTTTGAACGGTTTGTAATCGTTATATAAATGGGATGGTTTTCTTGACTGTTTGAATTTGATTGAGCAGATTTCTTATTTACATAAATGGCGGGAAACCGCGCGGCCGCTTACAAAATCAAAAATTCAAAAACCACATTTTAAAAGCAAAAAATAGCCATATAATAAACGATTTATCAATTTAATTTATTAATAACTACATGTACATGTAGCTGTGGTATAAAATGTTCAGCATCGACGAAGGAGATGTCCGCCATATTTACTGCAAGTGACGTCATTTACCTCCAACCAATCATAGCTTGTTGCTAAAAATAGCTATGCTAACAATCTGATGGATCTAAGGGCATTAGGGAAGATGGACTCCCCTATTAATTTTCCCCTGGTATTATCTAAAAATAATCATAGTTTTTGACATTGTCGAAAGATGCGAAACCATCTGGACCGGCTATACTGACCTATACCGGTTTGTACAGGCACACAGTAAATTGGTAGAATATTTTAATGTCTAGCAGTACTAGTGTGAGTTCATACTAATTGCCATGTTTTAATATTCTCATTTTGTTTATCAGAGAAAAAAAATTATCCAACGGATAGCGCTATCCAATCCTTGAATGTCCTCCACCTGGATTTCACTAGCGATTCAAGCATAAGTACTAGTTGTGTAGCCAGTATCAATATAAATAGCAGCTCTCAGAAAAATGTTATTGCCTTCGTGTATTCATGTTTACTTTTAAATGCTTGCGTCAATGAAAACTGCATGGCTCAATTACTCATCCATGTAATTGCAGTCCGGGGGGAGGGTTGGGTACTCTGGGAGTTTTCGGGTAGAGGTGTGCCGCGGACACCTGAAAATCCTGACCCTATTCCAGACCTAAAAATGCAATTTTCCATACCCTATCCCACTGCACCTATGGTGTTCGGATCCCGCCAAAAATCAAAGTTGACATGAAACATTGAATTCACAGGTTTCAGACAACGTTAATGACATTGACTATATATAATATATATATAATATATAAATAAAACAACTACTACTTAATTATAATAATTAGCTTAAATAATAATAATTATTATTATTGTACTAGAGTTGTATCAGAAGATTGAAATGAAGCTGACATATAAAAATCAAAATAAATAAAGCAATTTAGGATTTATTTTTAAAATTTTAATTTATTTTTAACATTTTAATAGTCTCGCATGCATCAGTATACCCTGCTAGCAGAGTTTCCTCTTTGGTCAATGGCTTTGTATTTATCTTTTGCTGTATAGGCTTTTGCTTCTGTTTCTTGATCGTCCGAGAGTAAACTCTGCCAGGATTCGCCACATTTCTCGTTGAGCATGCGCGACGGTTTCTTCCAAATTCTTGGATGATAGAAACTGGTTTAAACCGGTTTACAGGCGCACGCATAAAATAAACATGTTTCATCTGGCTATAAATGAGCCCACGGTATGCGTACGCAGAGTCTAATGAACTGCCGCTGGTTAGAATATTGAGCCTTCGTTACCAAACAAATATGGCGTACATCCACTGATTCGAAATGTTATTTTCGATGGAGCTGTTGTTCACGTAGAGGAATATTAGAGAGGCTGTCAATACATCAAGAACTGGCAATCAAGGTGGGAATGTGTTTGGATGTTTACCAGTTTATACCGGCGGTTCGAATAAAACATCGCAGTCAGTGGACAATCGTTTCCCAACTGGCAAATCCTCTAGCTATCATTATTACTCCTCTGAACTTATTAATTGCTGACCAAATAGAAGAATGTACAAATCTAGGAATAAAGTATTGTAAAAAAAAGACTTTATTGATTACCGTTAGTCAACTATGCATTGTCGTCGCTACGCAACCCATGACGTAACCGTCGCGCATGCTCAACGAGAAATGTGGCGAATCCTGGCAGAGTTTACTCCAATCTCGTCCCCAATCTCGTCCCCAGAGCCGTTATTTCTTACTGCGCATGCTCGACGAAAGAACTTGGCTCTGGAAAAGTCCAATATTTCATGCTTTGTGATTGGTTCTTAGGAATACAAAGAAAGAAACCGGAAATGAATTGATATTCCTTCAAAACAAACAGATTGCCATGCTTACTGATATCTTCTTCCGACTAAAATTGAAAATAAAGAGAATTCATGTGACCTGAGGTGGATCAAGGTCCGTTTGGATAGACCGGAGGAACGAGGGAGATTCAGAAGGACGCGATACGCGGCGAGAGTATCGAACTCAAAGACAACCACACAGGACGAAGGCTAGGACAGAACTGGTTTATTCAAAGCAAAGATTCGCTTACATAACAATTACGATGAATACTTTACGGGATGAAATTGACATACTATATAAACAAGTAAACCATTGCACAAAACTGACGACTATAAAGACATTCCTTTGTGGACCTGGTGCCAATACGTAGGAAATCCATCCTGACACACCAAAAAAAACCTAGTGCCTTTCGGTTTAGACTTGAACAAGCTACATTGTATGTGAGCTTCAATAACGATTTCAAATGTAAACTAGTTAATTTATAACTAAAACTTCCGACTTGGCTACAATACTGTTAACAAGCCGATATAAACAAACCAGTTCACGTATTAATTTATTACCTCATCAACTTTCCATTTAGAGATCGACATCCCTTTCTCTCTTAACTTATTTACTTGATCCACCATCAAGGAGTCAGAGACAGAGGATTAAACGAGAGGCAAACGGCGAAACGGCGGCAAACATTGATAAATTAACGATTTGCCGTATTAAACCAGTGGGTAAAACTACTAAAGTATCATTGTTGAGTGTTACAATGTTCTTCATGGCGTCGTATTGCTTCGTTTTAAGATGAAAGCTTTCATCCAAACCCATTTTCTCGAGGGCAAACCGAACAGCTCCATCGAGAGTCCGCCATATTGTTTCCGGTAAGTCTCTTTTATGCGCATGTCACAAAATACCCAGATTCTGGGTTCCGGTCATTGGACTTTTCCAGAGCCAAGTTCTTTCGTCGAGCATGCGCAGTAAGAAATAACGGCTCTGGGGACGAGACAATCTCGAGACAATCTCGTCCCCAGAGCCGTTATTTCTTACTGCGCATGCTCGACGAAAGAACTTGGCTCTGGAAAAGTCCAATGACCGGAACCCAGAATCTGGGTATTTTGTGACATGCGCATAAAAGAGACTTTACCGGAAACAATATGACGGACTATCGATGGAGCTGTTGTGAAAGCTTTCATCTTAAAACGAAGCAATACGACGCCATGAAGAACATTGTAACACTCAACAATGATACTTTAGAAGTTTTACCCACTGGTTTAATACGGCAAATCGTTAATTAATGTTTGCCGCCGTTTCGCCGTTTGCCGCTCGTTTATGATTACATGAAATCCTCTGCCTCTGGCTCTAAAAAAGCACTGTGCTTATCGTCTCTCTGTCTCTGACTCCTTGATGGTGGATCAAGTAAATAAGTTAAGAGAGAAAGGGATGTCGATCTCTAAATGGAAAGTTGATGAGGTAATAAATTAATACGTGAACTGGTTTGTTTATATCGGGTTGTTATTCATAATATTGTAGCCAAGTGAAGTTTTAGTTATAAATTAACTAGTTTACATTTGAAATCGTTATTGAAGCTCACATACAATGTAGCTTGTTCAAGTCTAAACCGAAAGGCACTAGATTTTTGGTGTGTCAGGATGGATTTCCTACGTATTGGCACCAGGTCGACAAAGGAATGTCTTTATAGTCGTCAGTTTTGTGCCGGGGTTTTGTGCAATATTGGTTTACTTGTTTATACTGCATGAGTATGTCAATTTCATCCCGTAAAGTATTCATCGTAATTGTTATGTAAGCGAATCTTTGCTTTGAATAAACCAGTTTTGTCCTAGCCTTCGTCCTGTGTGGTTGTCTTTGAGTTCGATACTCTCGCCGCGTATCGCGTCCTTCTGAATCTCCCTCGTTCCTCCGGTCTATCCAAACGGACCTTGATCCACCTGGTCACATTATGAATTATCTTTATTTTCAATCAGTTTAGTTAGTTAGAAGAAGATATCAGAGGGTATGGCAATCTGTTTGTTTTGAAGGAATATCAATTCATTTCCGGTTTCTTTCTTTGTTTTCCTAAGAACCAATCACAAAGCATGAAATATTGGACTTTTCCAGAGCCAAGTTCTTTCGTTGAGCATGCGCAGTAAGAAATAACGGCTCTGGGGACGAGATTGAGTTTACTCTCGGACGATCAAGAAACAGAAGCAAAAGCCTATACAGCAAAAGATAAATACAAAGCCATTGACCAAAGAGGAAACTCTGCTAGCAGGGTAGCATCAGTATGACTGAGTGAGTCTCTTACCAGTAACACTAAACTCGACAGTCTCCTTTCCACAGTTCGCTTCCCAACTCCCAAGACACTACTAATTTCTGGGACACTGCCGGAAACCTTGATCTAACAGAAAAGTCAACTGCTCTTGGGAAATGTTGAATTTTGGTCTTCCGCGTCCTCCATCTTTCCTTAACGGAGCCTGATACTGAAAGGTTTTGTGCTGTTTTTCTATGATAACTATTAAAACTATTCGTAAATCGCACTCATTGAATTGACAATATCATCTGGCACGTCTAGTGTCACAAGCATCCTATTAATGCAATCCACTCTTAAACTTAGTAAACCGATGTCACTTGGCTCTTTGATATGGTCTATTCCACTCACAATAGGTCATTTATCATTATGGCATTGATCACGCTTCTTACATCTAACTCCGCCATTTTGAAACAGACCCTATCCCCTTCCCTCCCCTCCGTCACAAGAGCTTTTGTCAGTGACGTCACAATGTATATGACATACAATACTTTTTGGCGGAGAAGGTACGTCTTTGGGAACTCAACTTTCAACAGGCAATTACCGTCAATCAAAAACTCATGAAATCCCAAGTTTGTGTGTTGATGTGAATGAATGAATAGCTTTATTTAAGCACAATAAATGTCGCCAATTAAATTGCAATGATTACATTGTAGTTCTATAAAAAGTTGAAAGTCGCTGGTTGAAATTAAGTTGCTGTTAGTGAACTTCGATGTTCAGATGTCAACTCTAATGTTGATGCATGAAGTTGGATATTCGATCTCAAGTACTTGAAAGTTGAAAGTTGCTGTTCGTGAACTTCGATGTTCAGATGTGTCAACTCTAATGTTGATGCATGAAGTTGGATATTCGATCTCAAGTATTTGAAAGTTGAGAGATGAACTTCGATGTTGTACTGTGAAGTTCAATGTTTCATGTCAACTTTGATTTTTGGCGGGATCCGAACACCATATGCACCTAAGCTCAAAATTCTACACCCTATCCCAGACCTAACCTAAAAACGTAATTAAATTAAACAGTACGTTGTTTCTGCGGTTGGTTTATTTGGTGAACTGCAAGATGTAACAGACTGATAATTAACGCTGCTGTAGTTGGGAGCGTTACGTTATTGTGAAAACAATACCCTATCCCAGACCTAAAAGGTACCTTGTCGGTCCAACTACAGTATCGTGGAAAAGTATGATTTTCAAAAAAACATATATATTTCCACCCACTCTAGTTGGATCACAGGCAAACCACAGTGATAAAGTGACATTTGCACTAAAAAATACCGAATAAAACGTGTTTTAATACATTTTAGCCCGAGTAAATGCACCATTGTTCCCCACCCTCCTTCACTGAGTCGGAATAGGTCAACCGGAGGACGTATATTATTACAAGGTAGGCAACTTTCAGGATTCCTGTGGTGAATCTCAAAACAAATCTGCTAAAATATATATCAAATCTTGTGAAAACTCATCCCTAAATCCGTCCAGTTACTAAAATACCTTCAATCTATCATGTCAGCTCAATTGTTTGGTTGTATTTTGAAGAAAATGCTGGTTTTGGGTCCAAGGACGCAAAAAAACAGCTTTCGTACTATGTGCCGACAGTTAGGCTTCGACCAGCGCAGTCCTGGGGACGAAAATGTGGAGCAAAAATAACCCGCGTACCCCTTCCCTTGTATTCCTTTACTCGCCTGATCAAATGGACAAACGCAACCCTACATAGGCAAACATTCGACTTCCGCTTTCGTAACATTTAAATATTCATGGCGTGTGAATTCTTTGACGCATGCAAGTTTTGCAAGACGGAATAATACAATACACTGTACAATAATTACAAGAAAGCTTGGGTTTCGTTCGTTATAGGTCTTATAGTCAACTGAAATTATGAAGAAAGTACAAGTTGTTTTGTAATTTGTATAATTCAATGCAAATATTTCGTTTGCCTTCCCACTGATTATTCGAAATGAATAACGCTTATTTGCGGACTTATTTGACATTAGAATAACAGTAATATAACTAGCAAGCTCTGCAACATGTGCATTGTAGATAACAATCTGGGACGAAATTCAACTGAGAAGTGAAAGTTAAGAATAACATTCAAAAATGTTACTGTCATTCATCTATATGTTGTAGTTTAATTTTTGCTTGTAATTATTGTGCAGTGTATTGTATTATTCCGTCTTGCAAAACTTGCATGCGTCAAAGAATTCACACGCCATGAATATTTAAATGTTACGAAAGCGGAAGTCGAATGTTTGCCTATGTAGGGTTGCGTTTGTCCATTTGATCAGGCGAGTAAAGGAATACAAGGGAAGGGGTACGCGGGTTATTTTTGCTCCACATTTTCGTCCCCAGGACTGCGCTGGTCGAAGCCTAACTGTCGGCACATAGTACGAAAGCTGTTTTTTTGCGTCCTTGGACCCAAAACCAGCATTTTCTTCAAAATACAACCAAACAATTGAGCTGACATGATAGATTGAAGGTATTTTAGTAACTGGACGGATTTAGGGATGAGTTTTCACAAGATTTGATATATATTTTAGCAGATTTGTTTTGAGATTCACCACAGGAATCCTGAAAGTTGCCTACCTTGTAATAATATACGTCCTCCGGTTGACCTATTCCGACTCAGTGAGGGAGGGTGGGGAACAATGGTGCATTTACTCGGGCTAAAATGTATTAAAACACGTTTTATTCGGTATTTTTTAGTGCAAATGTCACTTTATCACTGTGGTTTGCCTGTGGTTGGATCGATAAGGTATGCACTGTAATAACCATTAAAGAGCAGTATTTCCTCCCGGAGGTTTTGCAAATTTTCTTGCAATATGGGTTCAAAGATCTTATTACATTTCATGGAAACTGTTGACTGACAAAGTATCAAGAAAATAGACATGTAGCGAGGGGTTATGGGATATATTCACCGATGGCGCCCGAGGCTAATCCCATAACCCCTCGCGAACGTTTGACAAAGGTTTTCAAACAAAAGACGGTCCCATGAGAAGGACGTCATTAATCAGTCCATGGTTATGGTTCCTGATTTCCCAAGAGGAAATGCTAAACAAATGCTTTTCAATTCTGTAATGTTAACGAGCTTCATCAAAACAGCTAAAGCATGTTTTGTTCAGAAATATCTATCAGTTAGCTCAGTGGTATACAGTGTAAAGTGTGGTGTAGTGAGCCAAAGGTCTTGGGTTCGATTCCCGATACGTGAATTTATCAAATATTTTTTTCTTCATAAAAAAGTTGGAAAAACAAAGAAAACCGTGTCAAATTGAAATTAAATATTTAGTGAACGACTTCTGTAAAGAGAAAATCTATTATTAAATAAATTATACTCGGCACAGCTTGTGCCGCTAAAACGAACATCCCTATTTCGGCAATAATTTATTTCACATTGAATTACGATTAACAAATGAACGATCGCGAGTTCGTAGCGCAATGTCGAGACAAGGTGGGAGTGACTGACACACGTTTCCCAGAAAGACGTGGAAAAAAGTACAAAACTCGTGATGGAGTGCTTCGATAGTCTGGGTGTACAGCGAATAGTTGTCCAATCTTTTCTTGTAAATCAGACTTTAAACTGGTCGATGTGAGAGATGAGTTCAAACAAAGCACCTTGGTGGTTATACTTGTCTGTTAGGCGAAGGAAACTATGTCCTTGGTCACTGTTCTTAACTTCCACGACCATCGTCTCTTTGAATATACGAACAGCGTTGCGATACGGCTCCAGAGAGCAGCTCTCAGCTGGTAGAGAAAGAAATACAACGTTAGAGCAAAGTAACGAGCTTTGAAATGGGAAAATATTCAAGCAAGCAGAAAAGGTCCGTTGTGCTATTAAAACTGCAACAAAGGCCCCGCCCCATTTACACGGTACCGGCCGAATTTTTAACCGTTCAAAACGTTGACCAGTACACACCGTTTACATGGAACCGTTTCTTTAATTGTATAAAATATTGTATAGAATTATTGTCAGGATAGCACAGTTCCGTGTGAACGGAACGCCTTAAACGTACAACTTTTTGAACGGTTAAAAATTCGTCCGGTACCGTGTGAACGGGACCAAAGATTCACATGGATGAAGTGTTGATTATGGAGTCGTTTCGTATGAGTGAGAAAGTTACGGTACCGTGCCGTATTGAAAGAGTCTGATTGGATGAGATGCACGCTTTTTGATTGGTTCAGAAAGGAAGCCATTTGAGTGTCACGGTACCGTAGGTTTCCCACTCATATGAAAACGACTCTATTTAACAATTAGACTACGAGATAGTGAGTAAGTTAGCCAATCAGATTGCAGGATTAGTGATAGACAGTATGCTAGTTGGTTTCTACTAATGCTTGTTATCAATCGTGCTATCAAGCAGAGAGTATTCTATTGAAAAGGCTAGATGCAATTCAGCTGATGTAAATTCCTCACTAGGCCGGATATGACGTGCATTGTATTGTACTTACGGTACATTGTGACATTCTCTGCTATTCTCTCTTTGGAGCAATCATGTACTGCCTTCACAAACTCACTTTCTGTTGATACAAGTATTAATAGTCCTTTACTTCTTGTAACCAGTTGAAATAGTTTAAACACCATGTTTACGCTCGCGCAGTCTCAAATCGGGCGTGCAAAATAACTATGAATAAATAAATAATAATAAATGTCTTTATTTTACGAGGGTAGCACTTAATCCTTAATAGCCAAAGCTAATGAACTTGTGGCCCTCGGAGTCAACGGAGTGACTGGAAGTAGTAGGTCATGCCACACACACCGGTAACTTCGTGCCCTACTCTTATTCCAACAGTGGTGTGGTTTCTTTTACGTCCCTCCGTTGCAATGTAATGTAGAGTGTGGAGAGACGGGACCGCCATTTTACGTGGTCAATAATAATAATGTATTGATATATACCTGTAAAATCCTGACTAGGTAACCATAGCAACCCACAGGCAGCCACCCAATAGGATTCAATCAGTGGTAACAGTAGAGACTGGAAGTATTTGAGTCTTGATAAATCTATCTCTGAAGTGGACAGCTTGGAAATGCAGATAAACAAAGTATTTCAAAATAATTGGCATACTGTAGTAGCTGCCTCATAGAGGAAAACAAACGACCCCATGAAACAGGGATCGCGGAGCACCCTTGAAAGGGGGGGGGGGGGGATGGGCTGATATACTAGTAGTATAGTAGTATACACATCAAACAACAACGTATTGTGGAAACCTATTTGGCTAAAAGTGGGGGAGGGGGAGCCCCCCCCCCCCCCCCCCCCCCCCCCCCCCCCCCCCCTCACTGAACACCACAACTCGTCCCACATTGGAGAGATCTCCTGAACTTGTGACTAGGATGCCATGAGGGGCCTTCAAAACTTAGTGTCAGTACTGCACAAAGTCAATGATCCGACACTTATTGAGACTTTGTGGTCTGTATACCGAATGAACGAACAAACGAATGAACAAACAAACACTGAAACAAACGAACGAACGAACAGATGAATGAACGGACGAACGGACGAACAAACGAATGAACAAACAAACACTGAAACAAACGAACGAACGAACAGACGAACGAACGAACGAACGAACGAACAACGAACGAATGAACAAACAAACACTGAAACGAACGAACGAACAGACGAACGAACGAACGAACGAACGAACGAACAAACAAACGAATGAACAAACACTGAAGCCGAAACGAACGAACGAACAAACAAACAAACAAATAATAAACGAAGAGACGAACGACGGTCAAGTACTGAGTTACCTTATATTCAGGGTCAGATACGCCATACGAGTCATCATCATCGTCATCATCAAAGGCACTTACAGAGAACTTATGCGCCCAGTCACGTGTGTTAGAGGTCGAAGTCTGGAAATAACACGGTAATTGTAGTTTTTATGACTAAATTGATTTCCCCATTTATAAATAAATAACACGGTAATAGAAACAATGTTTAGTGAGAACTTGTGCCATGTGAAGACGAGCACGACGCAAGCATTATGTGCGTGAAAACGAGCACGACGCAAGCATAAGCACAAGCATGACTGAGAACTTGTGTCATGTGAAAACGAGCACGACGCAAGCATAAGCACAGGCACTAGAAAAAGAAAAACTCGATCCTTGTACATTCATTCATCCATCCATCCATCCATTCATCCCCTTAAGGTGGTTCCCGCATAATGAATGACCGGTTTGTTGAATTAGTAATGTTCTGACGAAGTAAGAAGGAAATTGATCGAGCGAAATCACCAATTCATATTTTTGTTGTCAAAATTTGGACCTGTGGGTTGTTACGTGATTTCGGCTCGAACAATTGTTTTCTTACCTCGTCAGAACATTACTAGGGACCTCAAAAGGCCGTTCACGAAGTTTAAAAAAAATCGTACGAGGGAATAACGCTTGGCAGCAGTTTTAGTGAAAATAGTGTCGTTTGAATATCAGCTGGCATTCACAAACGCGGCTTACAATGATAATTTTGAATACACCGTCGAAAGGCAGAATAGTTGAATTAGTATTTGTGTTAAGCACAATAAAATCCAAGCAATATTGACGCGGAGCGAGCGAGATAAAAAATACGGCAAACCGGTCATTCAGGCTGCTTATGCGCTTGAACTCATGCTTGTGTTCACAGTGAACCACCTTAACGCTTGCGCCAAGCTTGTGTTCACAGTGAAATAAGGCCTGGTGCTAACGCTTGAGCTCATGCTTGTGTTCACAGTGAAATAAGGCCTGGTGCTAACGCTTGAGCTCATGCTTGTGTTCACAGTGAAATAAGGCCTGGTGCTAACGCTTGAGCTCATGCTTGTGCCACTAGTGAGAACCAAGATTTAGTGATACAAGATTGATTCACATATACCTGACTTGTACACTTGATGATTTCACTGGATGTGTAGGTGTCTAAGGTCTCTACTAGTCTCGTCTCTAGCGATACACATGGCTGTCAAAAGATATACATGTGAGTCTTCAATATCCTATACTTCACAATCGACAACATGTTATACACCCTTATGCAATACTCGATTATTTCTGTACTTTGCATAAATTTGCAAAAACTGAAAGAATAACGAGTTAAGTAAAGGTAAAGTAATAGATTGAAAGACCATCGACAGTTTAGTAATTACCCCAAAGGTGCATTAATAAAAATAAAACCATCATAAAGTAATAAGCATTTGAAAGGTGCAAAATACATGGAAACGAGGCATTTAGGGCCAAAGTCCAGTTTCTGGTACAAATCTTTGTAATTTCAAATCACTATAACTTTTCAAGATTGCATAGTACAGCCCTAAAATTTGGTATGTTCATTATTGAAAACCCTCTCTT